>LOJH01016141.1:0-23016 GCA_001685095.1 Ellobius talpinus | reverse complement strand
ACCTTTGGAAGAGCAGGCAATGTTCTTAACCACTGAGCCATCTCTCCAGCCCATGTTTAGAAAATTTTAAATCTGAAAAAAAAGATTTTCTCTTGATGTACGAGTTTTTCCCTTATCTGTTAGAAAATAGGTCACTGTTATCCAGAAATGACTAATGAAAATCTTATTGTTCCAATGACATGTTGGCTTCTGATTCTTTTATGCTTTTATCCATTAACTAAAACAATATTGTTTAAATAGAAAATCACTAAAATTAGGATTAATCAAGAAGGGAATGTCTGAATTAACTGGAAAGGATTTTGAATAAGCTATCTCTGAGGTCTCTGCTTGGTGGCTAATTGAGTAGGAAACCTTTTAGCTATGCTATTGCCATTCCAGGGAACTGGGCCTCTATGACTGTAGTAGAGCCAGTTTCAAAGACCTTTCTTTAGATGTCACTATTTTCTCTTCTCTGAAACGTTTTTATTCTATAGTGGAGTGACAAATGAAATCTAACTTAAATTTCTTGTTCTAACATTCCAAGTTAGAAGAAAACATAACTTTCAGATCTTAAGATTGTAGAAATGTGTTATCATGAGAAAAGCATCAATTATTAGAAGTGATTTCACTATTCATAATGATGGTTTATTCTGTGTTACTTCTGTAAGACTATATATGAATATATATGTATGTATCTTACAAAACATATACATTTATACGTATTATGTATCTTACAACACACACACATATATATGTATGTATGTATGAATCTTACAAAACTTTTGGTGTGTGTTGGAATACAAGAGCTTTCAAACTCTTTAAAAATTTCTATGTCTCTTCAAACTTCTAGCATAATTTATGACAAAGCATTTTGCATAATCTTCCACTACCTGAATTCTTTATGTCTTGGTCGTTGGTTGTAAATCACCATCTCTGCTTACAAGGTGGCAGCACAATAGTGTCTCATTTACCAGCATACTGTACCCTTACAAAAGCATTCAGCATTCCTTTTCTCACTTAGCTGAAGATGAATTTCCATCCAGCTTGAAACGCTTTGCTCTTTCTCACTTTGTTCATTAGTGTGCAGTGATTGGCAAGTTCCCCTCGAGACAGGGCACCATCTTCTCAGGGTATGTTTAGGCATAAGCACCCAATAAAGCATAGCCAAAAGGAAATATATAAATCTGTTTTGAAATTCAATAAATTCATAAACCATGCTACTCAGCAAGGCCTGTGGGAGCATATACATCATAAAACACCACTGTAAAGCTATAAATATTTCAGGCAGTTAGCAACAGCTGAGAGCACACAGTCAAGTGGCTGGCTAAAGATGGGCAGTGCAGGATGCCCTATGAAAAGCTGGTGCTTTGGAGTAGTTTTGTAGATGTTTTTCTAAGCAAATAAAAACTATGGTCCTGGCTGGCACCAAGCCCACCTTTATATGAGGTTGCAGAGAAGGTAGAAACCATCTCAAGTTCAGCTCAGGGGCTTCCCCCACCATCATTACTAAGATCATCCATTCTGCAAATGTGTTTCCTATCAGTGCAGATGGGGATGCTGGGGCCTGTAGGGACTTGAGAGACCAACAAGGAACAAAGTATTCACTTTGACCAAAGGGTCTCCACCTCAGCTGTCTACCCTTACTAATCACAGGAAAACCCTAGTCTTAGTAATGACAGAATTACATCTAATCTGGATAAAAGTTATTTTATTTCCTGCTGCTGTTGGTACAACTTGATATTATCATTATTCTCAACTTCTTAACTGGTTGCTTAAGTTATTTGTCTTAAACCATTTTGTTCTTAATTTGCACATGCTAGGAATTAGCTGATTTCTGTAATATGTGATTTAATATCTTGTGTACTTAATGTTTAATCTTTTATCTTTTTCTATATGACTTTTTCCTTTGTCTTGCTGTTTACATAATTTTGAAAATACCAAATGTATTATTTATCTTCTTATTATCAATCTCTAATTATTCTTTTTAGTGAATAGTTTTCATAAAGCTAGTTCTTTAGATTTTATTTGAATTTGCTAAATTTATGTTTCATAATCATTCATAGTAGTTTTTCAATGTTTTTCTTTTATCTTATTCCTAATTAGAAATTGTATACCTTCTTTCAGTGTATTATTTTCACATTGACATATTGTCTTTTATTATGTATTCTTTTTGTTGTCTATTAGGGAAAACTTGATATATATTTAACACAAACTAGAAGTAGATACCTTCTTTATACTCTACCTCAATAATATAAGCATCTGAAAATAGCAGTTTTAAGACTTATTTTGAGCAAGAGCTTTATTGCAGCCCAGGATGACCTTAGATTTGTTATGAATAGAAGGATGCCCTTCTAGATCCTCTTGTCTCTATCTTCATAATTCTAGAATTTCAGGCATGCGCCTTCATGATCACTGTCCAAAGTATTTTTATCTCAGTTAATTTCTTTTAGTATTCACAACGTTTTATCAAGTATTTCTTTCCTGATGTTTTTTGCCTCCTATAAACCATGTAGTAGTGTTTCAGACCATTAATTTTTGCTTTGATTAAAGCAAATAAATCAAATAAATATTGTGATTATGTTTTGTTCATCATTGCCTGGACCCTCTTGAATTGTTCACCTGTAGTGAAGACTTTAGTAACTCAAAATTTTCCTTAAGTAAGATTAGTTATGGATGAATAGGGCAAGGGGCTAGAATGGAAAGAGCAAATAGGGGTGGGAGAGGAGACTGTGGGGGGGAATTCCTGGAAGGACAGCTAAAACTAATGGCCTTTTGAGGGAGTGTATGGAAATCGAATACAGTAGAAGGTTCCTAAAATATGTATCTAAGATGATGATCAAAATGGAATTTATACAAAAAAGGGGAAAACTGTGCTCCAAGTGGGCATCTCTCATCATCAATGAAGCTTCCAATTCTGGAATTTGGTCACATCTAATAAAGTTTTTCATCAAAAGGGCCCCATTGGATCACCTAAACGATCCAGGCTGTTTCAAGGCTATTGGTTTTTCTCCATAAACTGATAGATAGTAAGGCCCTGTTGCTGAATTCAACACTTACACAACTCATTGACCATGGTGAAGTCGAACTGGTGCCTTCAATATTATTGATTAGTATTCAGGGTCCTGGAAGGGACTTTGAATGCTAGACCAAAAAAGAAAGGTAAACACCAAGTCATTTACAAACTCTTCTATTTACCGTGATGACCTGCAATCAAGATGTGTTAGTGAAATCAAGGCACAAAGCTTGTGGAGTTAATCAACAAATATATGGTTTTATTTAATGTCCACTCCAAGAGATGGAAGCTATCCCTAACACTTCTTGGTGGCCATGAACCAGAGACTGACTAGACGGGCTGGGGACCTAGGAGTAATTCAAATGCTACTGTTCTGCTAAAGAAATGTAACAAAATGACTCCTAATGACATTCTGCCATACTCATGGATAAGTGTCTTACTCAGACATCATCAGAGGCACTTCCTTTTGAAGTGGAAGTATACAACAAATATACTCACAGTTGGACAAAGTGCAGAGAGTAATAGACATCAAAACACTTGTTCATAAGGGCTCAGGAGACCCTGTGGAAGAGGAGGTGAAAATATTGTAGGAGCTAGAGAAAATGGAGACCATCGCAGGAAAGAAGAACTTCTAAGAGACTTATCTACATGGATTTCCAGAATGACTGGACAAACTTGCCATCTCTACCAACAGTGAATGAGGGCTCCCTTTCCAGTGTTTTTAGTAGATTACTTTATTGATCTTTGGAATTCTGACTGGGGTAAGATTAAATCTCAAAGCTATTTTGATTTGCATTTCCCTAATTTTTAGGGACAATGAACTTTTCTGAAATATTTCTTGGCAATATATACACATACACTATATGTATGTATGCATATGTATAGATATATTGCCAAGAAGTATACATACATATATGTATATGTGTATGTATATGCGTATATATATTGAGAACTCTCTGTTTATGTCCCTGGCCCATCTTTTGACTAGGTTATTAATATTTTTTAATCCTTACTTTTTGAGTTTTTATAAATTCTATATATTAATCTTCTGTCAGATGTCCAGCTTGCAACAGTTATTTCCCATTCCGTGGACTTCCTCTCCACCAGGTTGATTGTCGCTTTAGCCATGCAGAAACTTTTAGTTTTATAAACTCCTACTTGTCAATTGTCAGTTTTAATTCTTGGATAAACAGGGTGTATTTGAAAGTTATTTTTATAACTATAACTGTGACAGACAGAAATCATTACAGACAATCATAAATGATCAAAATACAGCCCTGTATCTACAGATATATCTATACTATAACTTCTGACCCTAAGACTCAGGAATCATTTTGGAAGAGGGGCAGAAATATTGTTACAAGTCAGAGGTTCAAAGTGATTGTTGTGAGACTGTGTCTCCTAGAAATGTCAGAAGCTAGAACCAGAAAGTATCACCAGCATGACTGATTTGCCAATAGCTCAATAAGGAAAACAACAATTGACATGCTAACATGAAGAGGGGAGAAGGCTTGGAGGCCTCAAATCTACACAGAGAAATATGGGCCACTAAAGAAATCAGAGAAGGGGTACAATGGACTTCCTCAGGAAAGAGCACACCAACTGCTCATCCAATAGCCAATGGTCTGCCCTGAAAACATAATACAATACATACAATATACAGACCCTGAATACACACACACACACACACACACACACAGAGTATATGTATGTGAAAAGAATTAATGAAGAAAATGGGTCATGAATTGAAAAAAGAGCAAGTAGAGGTTTATACAAGAGTTTGGAGTGAGGAAAAGAAGGGGGAAAATGTAATTATACTATAATCTCAAAAAATAAATAATTAAAAAGGGAAAAGTAAACTAAAGGAAATTATAGAGTTCAGCTATGTATAATGTTTAAAGAACTGAAACAGATTTAATTTTATAAGAAAAATCTAAAATAGAAAGTAATAAAGGAAGCCATGAGCAGATAAAAATGATTCTTCCTATAAAAATCTGAAAACCAAAGTAGTTTTTCAGAATTTTATGAGTAGTAAACAATTCAAAATGCTTTTTTCCTCATAAATATTAGTTTTGAGCTCTTTTTTCCTTTTGTTTTGTTTTTAAAGACAAGGTTTCTCTATGTAACAGCTCTTGCTGTCCTGGAACTAGCTCTTGTAGACCAAGGTGGCCTTGAACTCACAAGAGATTTGTCTATTTCTGCCTCCTGAGTGCTGTGGATTAAATACTGAGATTACATATATATATAAATATATATTTACTTTTATATATAATATATGATATATACTATGATGTTTTAAACTGAAAATATCTCATTATGTGTGAAAATATGCCAAAGTACTTAAACACAATCTGGAATTCTAATTGTTCTGATTTGAATCATTTTGACCAGATAAGCCAAACTTTACGCAGGTAGCATCTATCCTAGAAAACAAATTATTCTAAAAATAGAAAATATACTGCATAGGCAGTAATATGACCGAAGCATCATATACATGCACATTACTATACTATTTTTGTACAGTTGATACAACTGAAGAATATAAAAAAAGTGTGTTTACCAAAGGAAAAAGAATAGAATACAAAGAAGAAACAAATAAACGATTTAAAATATACCAAGGAAAACTGGTATGATGACGGAGGAACTGAGAATTTTCACAGTCCTGGGCTTTCTTCGAAGGGTCTAGATAAACTGTACACCATGGTATTCTCGTACCCCAGCAATGTCAATCTGACTCTCAAAGCTTGCTAGGAGGGAAGAAAAGGCCATTTCCTAAGCCTGAGCTATAAGTTCATGCAATTCTTCCAGAATCCACTTCCTCGTAAAGTGTCATAAGATGACAAGTTGTTTGTTATGCTACTTTTATGAGCTTTCAAATATCAAGCTCCAGGCACATGGATCATTTGGATATCCTAGCCTGTCAGTCACAGACTCTAATTGCTGCCTGTGCTTAAACAATGAATTCCTCCTTGAGTCAGTTAAACACATCTCTTGCTTCTGTGTTTTATCTTCCTGTGCTGGCTGCTGGTTGGTGTCTCCAAGCAAGCTTGTGCTACCATTTCTCAGTGTCTTAAAGTGTAATCCTTATTTGGGGAACATTAAGAGAAATATTGCTGATTTATCTCTACAAATACATTATTAGTTTAGCCAGACTAGAAATCAGGTAATTGTGATAAAATAAATAGTACACACAGTAAATGCTTCACCTTCATAACTGATAGCACCCAAATGTTTCCAGTTCTCACATTTACTTTCCTTTTAGCCATCCATTTATGAGAGCGCAGACTTTGAACGTTGATCTTTAATTTTAATTATCAATACATCTTTGTTCATTTTATTGCTATATTGTTTTTTGTTCAGGCTTTCTGTGTAACATTTGTACATTTGTGTATTTTCCATACTTTGCAATAGGTCAGATACACAAATGTACAGAACACATACATCATTTTTGTATATAATTTTCATTATGACAGTAACATGAATTATATTCCTACTAAGAATGATGGATTGAGGGTAATATTTACATTCTAAAAGTTGTGGTTTTGTTAACTGGTGTATTTACTTGCTTGACAAGTTGAAGTCAAGGCAACCCTTTATAATAAGTCTAAGGAAAATAAAACCAAATAAGTCTCATTTGTTGGCAAATCTGCATAACAGGAACTGCAACAGTCCCCCAGCATTACTGTAAACACAGAGCTGAATTTGAGTAAACCTCAACATTTGGGAATTTCAAGGAATTAACAAAGACTGTCCTGGAACATTCTGTAAGCTCACTAACTACGTTTGGCTCTCTGACAGAGAACATTACCTGTAGCATTCTTTCTGTGTTCCACAGGCAAATATTCCTGATTCATATAGCATTCACAAAAGCAGAGGATGGCAATCTTTAGGCTGTATGCCAGATGATGTCCGGCAGGAATAATATTTGTTTTGTCTATTTTTCTCTCCTCTCTCTCTCCCTGAGAGCATGTACTCAGAAGAGAAAATACAGAGACAGGAAATGAACTTGGTTTCTATTTTAACTTAAGTGGCAACTGCCATTTCCCTAAACTTATGTTTTTTAAAAAAGAGTTAATTAGATCAAATGTGTTTTGTTATCTATACTTGTTTTTTATTAGATATTTTTCATTAAGCAATTTGTCACCTTTTAAGGAAAAACTTTACTAGCAGAAATTCCACTATATTTCAATGGGTTAGACACAGGTGGAGATGTTAACTGTTGACAACAGGCAACATCCATTTTAAGCAATCATAGTGTTTTAGAAATTGTATATAATGTAACATAGGACTGAAGGCACTTCTTGCTAACAAGTTTAACATTTTTTATAGATGGTAAGACAAAAATATGGGAAAGTAAGGAAGCCATACAAAACCATCCTTTTGGAATAATACCTTAAAGACAGAGATAATGAAGACTGAATGATCAAACTTCAAAATAACTTTTAATAAAAGATGTAGGTGTGTATGCATATGTGTGAACACACACATACACACACAAACATACATCAACCAAACTTTAGTCTATAATCATTTACCCTGTGCCCAACCTTTGCTGTGATTCTAGCCTCTAAGGTGGATGGACTAAAGCAGCCATGGATAACAGAAAGGGAAACTGGGGAAGGAACCTAGTATAGATCTATCATTGGGGTTTGGAAGAATGATTCATTGCAATTTGAAAATACTGAAGATGTTCCTGGGCAGTTAAGCTCATGAACTACAGGAAAGAAAATCACAGAAAATACAGGAACAAAAGGATACCTTCAAAGCTTCTGGGGAAAAAGGGAAGCTGTGAAGGGAGAGAGCAGCACTCTAACATTTGATTGATGAAGGCATTGGGAGTAAAAAGGGAAAATGGAGGTTCTCATGAGGAAAAGAGGCACTAGTCCTCTCTTCACTAGCCAAGTAAATTTAAAAGTCTGCCAAAAAGAATCGACCACAAAAAAGTCTAATCCAATTATCCCCCCCAAATTAGGGAAAATTCGACAATAACACACCAGTAGGTTTTCTCTTGTTTTCACAGGAGTATATGTTTGGTTGTTTGGCTAACTCATAAGTCTGAAAGTAGGTATGCAGTGATAAGAAAGAGGCCCAGGGGCATGAGTGGAGACTTCGTGTGTTGGGGAGGAGTAAGAGGAAACTGCACAGTTCTGGCAATGAGAGCCCATGGTCTAACAAGTATGAAGGTAGCGTGTACTACTGAACTTAACTAGGTCCTTGGTAACACACATTCATCCCGACGGTCAGGAAGAAACGAGCTAAGCTAAAATAACAAGTATATAAAACTTTGGAAAGACGTATTTTGACTCCGTAGAACTGAAAGAAGCTTTTTTGTTTTTTTTTTTAATATGGTATTATTCTTACATTTTTCCTTGGCAAGAATATGGGTTTTTAATGTGGAAAATACTTTCTGTGTAATAGGGTTAAATTAGTTAGCAAATAATTATTATAAATAATGTTAACCAAGTATCTCACAATTGGAGGAAAATGCTATTAATTATGAAATATGGAAAGCTTAATAGAACTCTTATAGATTGAAACAGGAGTTATGAATTTATGAAATGGATGGATGGCATGTTCGTGTACACACTTATACATATGTAGATAAGGAATTAAATGTAGACTTTGTGTATGTATGTGTCTTCACACCTACTTCATTTTTTGAGGACATGGCTAGAAACCATGAAAATCCTGTATAATGAGAATACCTCCTTGTGTTTAAATTGATGGCTTTCAAAATTCATTTTCCAATAATGGAAATAAAACAGACTGGGGTAATTGTTTATTTCTGGACCAAGTCTTCAGACACACATACAAACACACACATATGTGCAAATACATTCATGTACACATGGATATATAAACACATGTATACATGCATGTATACATGCATGTACACACACATTCACACAATTCTGAAATACCTTTTGGTGCCAGAAAATAAAGTATTGAGAAATGATAAAAGATGATGAATATCAAAAGGAACTCTTAAATGTCAAAACTGAAAAGATTTGAGTAACAAAATTCAGTAATGATAGTATTTATGATGTAATTACATTGTAGGGAGAGATGTGTTCCAGACAAGACCTTTACCAAGAGACAAATGTTAATGTAACTAGAAAAAATAGACATTTCAATATCACAGGTTTGCTGACAGGTTGGACGGAAAAGGGTAAACATTTCTTAGCTATTTTTGCCAACATTTGTGACCTCAGTCTCATTGTAGGAGAAACAAGCACAAATAAAACAACTGAGTAGTCATCTTTAAGATGGTTAAGGTCATGAAAGCAAAGGAAGCCTGTTGGGCAGGAGGAGAGTAAGAACATATAACTAAATAATGGTCCTTTGTGGCTTACTACACATGGAAAAACTAAGGAAGGGCATTTGTAGAACATTGGTAAATTCCGCAAAGGATCTATCAATATTAGTAGGTCACTATTAGTTCCCTGGCTTTGATGACTGCACTATGACTACCATGTTGCTACCTTTAAGGGAAACTGAGGTGCCAGTGTAAAACAATTCTATGTGTTACATTGGAAACACTAAAGATAAAAGTATTTCAACATGAAAAGGAAAAGATAACAAAAAATAAAGAAAAGAAAAAATCCCCATGTTTCTGTTTTAAACTCTGTAACAGTGCTTGCATAATATCCCTTCAAACTATATATAATTCCACATGCATAGAATAGGTCTTCACCATTGCTAAATATGTGTAGTCATTAAGTGAGTCACACACACACACACACACACACACACNCACACACACACACATATATATATATATATATATATATATATATATATATATATAGAAAAATTTTGCTTAGGCATCTATATGTGTTACTTATATCTGCTGTAACCATAATAAATACGAAATAATATTTTATAAAAATACAACAGAATTCTACTCCAAGCTAAGATAAAAGTCAATATAAAATTCAAAAGAAAAAATCTAGTGTTGGATCTGAAAATGAGCCCTTGAGATATGATAAATCCAAATATCCCTTAGAATTATAGAAGGAATGTTGAGTGTCTCTTGCAGAGAACAGTATAATAATTCTATGTCGAGGACACGGCCTCTTGGGTAATATATTTTCAAAAACAGCCTATGATATAGCTTTGTCATCTGTCTTCATGATACTCAAAAGTTTCCTCATAAAGATAGTGAACGTGGGTTAAATTTAAGCAATATAAAATGTTGCCAATTTCCAATTGGATTCAGAGTAGAGAAGGGCATGTATTTTAAATTACAATTAATATATTAATAATGTATGCTCTATGTTACTTGTATGGGGATGCTCAAAAAACACAGTCCTTTAACTTCTCATTTATAAGTATCTTTGTAAAACTCAGCTTTTTTTAATTTTTACTCCATATTTTCAAGAAAGTAATTTTCACCTTGCCTGTTCTTAACAAAGCAGTTAGCTTTTGATCACTAGGAAATTGTGCTGGATAGTTTTATATCAATTTGATTCAAGCTAAAACCATCTGAGAGGAGAGAACCTCAATTGAGAAAATGCCTCTGTAAGATCTGGCTGTAGGCAAGCCTGCAGGACATTTTAATGAGTGATTGATGTGAGAGGGTCAAGTCTATTGTGTTGAAGCCATCCCTGGGCTGGTGATTCTGGGTTCAAAAAGAAAGCAGAGTGAGCATGCCTGGAGGAACAAGCCTGTAAGCAGCACCCCTTCATGGCCTCTGCATTAGCTCCTTCTTCCAGAATTCTGCCTGGTTTGAGCGCCTGTCTTAATTTCTTTGATGATCTGTGATGTGGAAGTGTAAGCCCAATAAATCCTTTCCGCCCCAAGTTACTTTTCTTTGGTCATGGTATTCCATCACAACAATAGAAACCCTAACTAAGACTGACTTCTTTAAAATATTGTCTTAATCTTTCAATAGATTTTCACTGTTAAATCACTGGATATTTCAGATTTTTATATCATTTCTTGTGTCACACTTTCATTGCATCACTAAATACAACATCATGGGCAATTTCAGGAAAATCTATGCTCTCCTCTTTTGTTCCTGTCCTTTCTCTTTTATGTATTATATTAGTTTTTTCATGTCTAAGTTATATGACACTGAAGCCATTGAGAATGATTCTTAAACATCATTGTTGTCTATTAAAATGAAAAGGAGATATTGCCTCTTAGTGAGACCAACCACCTTAAGTTTCTGAGACAATGAATAAAATGTTATAATTTCCCATTATTAAAGAAAATTCCCCCAAAGAAAACCAACAAAATCCAAATCACCTGTGAGGGTAAGGCAGCATTGGAACACGAGAGTCTGACAACAACAAGTGTCTCATGACTTCAGTCACAGCTCTCATCAGTGATTTAATAGGAGGAATGGCTGTAAGGTCACAGAGGTGGAGGATAAATATAAGAGATGCTTGGTCAGTATTATCATTCATAACTTTCCTCGGTGTTAGCAGAGGTCGCAGTACTAGCTCTGTGTTTAATAACCTTCCAAATACTGTAAATTCCACTAAGCTTGTTGTATAGAAATAACAGCAATGTAGAATGTGTCCATTTATTTCTTAATATGGTTGTAGTGTGATGGTTTGCCTTCTCTCTCTCTCTCTCCCTCTCTCTCTCTTTCTTTCTCTCTCTCTTTTGATTAGCAGAATAATGGAACAACTTCTCTCCTGACCTGTACTCTGACTGAGCCATCGTCATGAATGGCATTTTTATAGTCATCTGCTAGAACTATAAATATTTAGGAAACCCATAGAATATTCTTGGTGAAAAAATTAACCTCTGTGAATAATAACAATAAGAAATATTTTTTCTATTATGGCCATCAAAAAGTTGCAAGCCATTTTTAAGTAGTTTATGTTTTTTTTAAATTTTAACTTTTTTATAATTTAACTTGTGACAAGTTAAAAATTAGAATCTAAAAATAAAGCTAATTTTATAAAGTAAAATTGAAAAATCTGTGTTTTTAAAGGAGGGCCTTGGGTCTTTGAAAATGTTTCTTCATTAGTTTAAGAAGACCTAGTTTCCCTGCAGATCGACTTTTTCATAGTGCATATAATTTATCACCACTGATGTCCAGATTAATCTCTTATTTTTTTGTCTGAAGTAATACCTCCTACTTAAACTCAGACATTGAGAAAACAATGAGACGATGCCCCATCAAGTTGATGTATGCGTTCCAGATGTATCTGTGACACTTCAAAGTCCTTGTCACTTTAACTGATTTAATATTTGACAATATGAGCACTTCCACTTTGTCCTAGGAAGGTAGAAGAATAGATGCTCTTTGTAATTTTCCATGCTGATTTTACAATCTGAAAAATAAACATTAGACAAAAATTCAATACTGAGAATAAATAAAATTGAATAAAAATGGACCATTAGCCAAAGAACAAGGCATATTATTACCAAAAATGAATGGAGAAATGGAGGCGGAAGGAATGGCACAACAATGGAAAAGAAACATGCACCTCTGGAAATATACTTCTAAAAGAATAAGAAAAAAAGAATAAGTATAAAAGACAACTATATGAAGAAAACCACTAATCTTGCCTTACATACTCTGTTAGCACTTTACATCTTTTTAATGTGCATTTGTGTTTTGATTTGAACAAAACTGTTTTGAGTAATCTTGTAACCCTAAAGGGCACAGGCTTTTCACACTTACAGGTGCCAAATTGTTAAAGAGACACACAAATGTGCACATGTCTATGGAGACTTTTCTTAATATAGTTTCAGGAAAATACCCACATTGTGAATTTTTAATAGATATTTAAGAAGTTTTATTAATGTGATATAAGGCCAGATATGGTAGCTCCTCCCCCATAAACCCAGCATATGAGAGCCCAAGACAGAATAATTGCTAAGAGTTTGAGACTATCCTTGCTTACATACTGAGTTCAAGAATAACTTGATTCAAGAACAAGATTCTGTCTCAAAAAAGTTTTTAACCATTGTTTTCCAAATAATTTTTTTCTAGAAACATAGAATGGAAATGTAGTGACTATACAAAAGTCTTCAATATTTGAAAAGGCAAAAAATTAGGTATTTCACCTAAAATTTAAGTATGAACAGAAAATGAGAATGACTGACAATAGCTCACAACCAGCAACTATACTCCTCCAGTGGTTCAAATTACAGACCTTAACATATTCGTACATCCATTGTTGCAGATTGGAGAAAATGATTTTTTTTCCTGTAGATGACAATACCTCTACACAAACTGTGTTTAGTAGAGTTGCTTGATGTGTGACACCTAACCCCAGCAAGTAATGTAGCAGGCAGAGTGTGAGAATTATAAGTTGGAAATCAGACACATCTCAAAAAAGGAGAAAATTAATTAATTTATTCAAATTAAAATTAACTGCATATCCTCTCATCCATTGCTACTCTCTTTAGAACTATAATCTATAGAAATAAAGGATATAAAACATTAAGATAGATATAAAATGATAATGCATCAAGTTAAATTTTATATAAAAAAGCTAAAATGTTGAATATTCATTGGTAAGGAATGGATGACTAAGTTATTATATATTGTCTTTGTTTCTGTCATTTCTCTCTACAGTTTTTCCTCAAGCTCCATCTTTACATTTGTGTGTATATAAGCAGTAGGGGAAGCTATGGTATCATTAATCACAAACAGTAGATACATGGTAGCATTATTTAGCACTGTCAAGATCAGCACTGAAATCTAGCAGACACATGGTGATTCAAATCTACCCATGACCATGATCAGAATAGCCATTTTCACTGGGGCATACTGGAGAGAAGTGTGAGAGCAGCTACTAATTTTTATTTTTTTATCTGATAATCTTTTCCTGTTCAATTGATAAGTCAGTGTCATTAACTCCATTATTAAAGGATAAAACTAACAAAGGGTAAACACTGGAGCCTTCCTCATTGACATATTCCTTTCTTTAGCAAATTAATTTACCTTAGTCTTTTGTGTCCACCAAAGTGTTAGTTGAGAGGGCAAGCTCCAACAATATCCTAGAGTAGATTTATCTTTAATTCTGCCAGTCACAGTCTGTCTGACCACTCAAATGATGTTTCCTTTCAGAGATCTCTGAGCTTCTATTCTCCAGTCAGTAAACCCAATTTCTATTAGCGATTCCCATGTTGGAGATGTCTGATTGCAATTTCATCCTACATGTGTCTCGTGTTGTATTTGATACCTATATCTAGACATCCCAGGCCCTAAGAGTTAACAGGTGTGGCAACAGATAAAATGTTATTTGACATATTGGGTCAGAAAAGATTTTGGAGTTACTGAGCCATAAAACCTCTTTACAGATTTACCAAAGTCTGGGAAGATCAATAAATAATAGCTTCAGATGCTCCAAATATAAACATATTAATTTAATTATTGAAATAAATGCTGTCCTAAGGCTGATTTCATCACAGGTGTTTCAAATGAAAGAAAAGGTGTCATTTAACAAATGGGTCACACTAAAGAAGAGTGATGTGACTTGGGAGATGTCTAACAGGTTGATGACTTAGTCAGATGTGCTTTAATTCTTGCGCTCCTTTGGACTTCCTAAAGGAAGTTCGAGGAGCCTCCTTTGCTCCTAAGAGAAGACTCAGACATAAAAGCTTTAAAGAAAGAGAAGGGCCCTTCATGGACAAAGCGGCTTCTGTAGTAGAGCCCTTAATTCCCTCTTCCCTCACAACAGAGAATCTGCTATTCTCTGAGCTCTAGGCGAGTTTTTTTTTACCTTCCTCCCTGATGTCATTGAACTTACGAGCCATAGCAATGTGACACAGTGTTACTGTGACCTAGGTAATTCTTTCTTCAGGAAGGTCTTGACCATTTGAGGCACGAGAGCATCTTTGTAAAAATAAAAATAAAAATTCCTTGTGGCAGTTCCCTGCACGTTTCTCTGCCCCTTTGGAGGACATTTTTTTTAGATCTAAAGTTTAAGACCCTCAAGAAAGGTGTATTTACAATGCTGTTCCTTGTGCTTTTGAGATGTATGGGAGATGTTGTAGTACAGAGATCAAGGCAGATGATTTTGAAAACTACAATGCAGTTCTAGGCTTCCATCTAGCCCCACATACTGTTGTCTATGAAGAATAAAACACTTGAACCGGACCCCTGTAAGCCAGGTTTACCTCATGTAACTGCATCAACACATACAGATGGGTCCTTTGTCATTGTTCTGTTTTGTATTTTGAAACAGACTTGTGTTTGAGGTTGGTCTTGAACTCCCAATGCTCTTTCTTCCACTTCCCAAGTCTGGGATGATGGGGCACGCACCCTATCATATCAGATTTTAGTAGTTATTTTAATGTACTTGCCATAAATATCCATTCTCTGGACAGTGGGGTAATCCTGGGACAATGGTTGCTAATAGCAATGGGAGAACTAAGTCAGAGCTGGAGACAGCAATGTGAATCTTCACATGTGTCCAAGTGCTAGTGCCTTCTGGGACTGAAGTTACTGGTAGGGTTGACTAGTGAGTGGTAGAGAGGCATGTTAGCAAATGGGAAAGGTGGGGAACAAAGCCCCAAAAGACCCACCCCAACCCTTTAAGATATGTTGATATAGTACCCTTTAATGAGTGAAAAAACAGAAATTTCAGATCTGGGTACTGTCGGCATGTCTTTATTATCTGAATCCAAACTTGTCCATCCCGAAGCCTATGGACTGCATGAGATCAAGGGTAGCTATGCATGCAGCCCAACATGAAATCAAAAACCTGCTTCAGATTATGACAACTTGCTTGCATGGTTGCCAGACATGTACTTTGTAGACAAAAATGTTGTGTCACAATGTCAAAAATTTGGACATGCCTGCAATTTTAAGAAGTCCTAATGTCTCTGGGTTTATGTCTAAATAACCACCACGTTTTAAATAAATATTTCACTGCAAAAGCATACAAATGTTACGGACTTTCAATGACCTTGAATCTCAAGACCCCCATAGTTTTACTAGTGTAACTCCCCAGGAAGTGACAGTGAACTTAGGACTACTGTGAAGGTGAATTTAGACACCACAACATGTGTTTTCCTTTTCTGACAATAACATCTCTCATCATACATAGTGAACTTTGTCTCCATGGCAGACACTGTGGAAAGGGCATGTTCAAAATTTGCTTATTTATTTTTCACAACTATCATCTACATATGAAGAAACTGAAATCACATGTTAATCAGATCATCTCATCTCTGTAACCTGTGCTTCATCATGCATGACAATGAAAAAGAAAAAGTAAACACAGAAAACTACAACATTCTAAAAAGCTACATAAATATGCAAGGGGAGAGTTTAAAATTCAGGAGACATTTCTTGAAAATCAATTTGCATCTGTTTTAAAGAATAGTATAAATCTGAATGTGTCTGTGTGCTTCCTCAGGACTCTGTAGTGAGAAGGAATGATTTTTTTCTGCAATTTATTGTTTGACCTCCTGGTCTTTGAAAATGCATTATTATACTGCCAAACTTGTTGTTTAAAGTAACTGTATGCTCTATGTGAAACAAAATGATTTATAAAACAGCAAAAGGCTACATACATGACATCCCACTAATACCTATACTCTGTACATGTAGCAAGTTGATGGCTTTAGTGAAAATAAAATAATATGATGTGGGATTCCCCTCTGTATGCTGTGAATACCATTGGTTAATAAAGGATCTGCTTTGGGCCTATAGCAGAGCTTTAGGGGAACAGTGCTAGGTGGGGAAAACTAAAGGAAATGCTGGGGGAAAGGAGGCAGACTCAAAGAGAAGCCATGGAGCCGCCAGAGACAGACGTGCTGAAACTTTGCTGGTAGGTCACGACCATGTGGTGATGCACAGATTAATGGAGATGGGTTAAATTAAGTTATAAGAGGTGGGCAATAAGAAGTTAGAGCTAATGGGCTAAGCAGTGATTTAAATAATACAGTTTTGTGTGATTATTTTGGGGCTGAGCATCCGGAAATCAACAAGTGGCCTTCCTTGCAGCAATAATAGACCTTTTAGCCATTAATATGTGGAATGATCAAGAAAACCAGTAGATCTTAAACTCCCAATTAATGCCCTATACTTTTCTTTTTTATTCAGTGAGGGAGGAAATAAGTATGTATCTGTTGAGAATTTTCTCAGTCAGGCATTGTACTTCATAATTTTCACAAAATATTCAAACAAAAGGCTTTTTGTGTATCAGACTATATCTCACCAGGGGAAGATACATGGTCTTACAGCTGAGTCTGACAAAAGGAGCCTGCCAGTTAATGAAAATCAGAGTTTATTCCCAGGATCCCATCCTACATATTTTCTATACTCTGGAATAAAGTTGAGCTGATTCACCAAAGTATGTCTGTGGAAAAGCTGTCTCAGTCATGTTCTTGAGCTACACAAGAATCTCTGTCACTGCTTCTGCCCCTTTGTCTTTGTGAACTAATGGCCAGCAGACTTCGAAGACAAAGGGGACGCCTATAGTAGACTTTCTCACCTATTTCTCTAATGTTCTTCAGTTAGCATACTTGATCCATTTGAATCCTGAACACAGTACACATGCAGAAAGAGCAGATTGCCATACATTTCAGTATAGCCTAATTAGTGAAAAGAGATGGAATAACATCACCGTAAGCACAAGGTACTCTTTTCTCAAGTAAATGTGAGGCCCAATTATGATGCAGAATCAAAATTAGCTCAACTGTTTCTTTACATTAAGCACTGGACCTGACACAAAATTATCTGGAGTGAGTGACATTTCCAAGTCTATGTCAGATCCATGGCAGATGAGGCTGTACACTGATGGTTTCTTTGGTGTTTTCTTGTCATCATCAGAAATTAGTTCATCTTAGCTATCTAGTCTGCACTGGGGTCTACATTACTTTCCATGTAGTTTTAGACTTTAGTTTTGGCCTGTATCATGTGATTGTCAAAATGGAAGTTCCATCTCTGTAAAGTTCTTTTGTGATTTTCTTGCTCAAAATTGACTCCTCTCATCATTTATAATCCATATTCCTGATTCCTCATATGTTTTCCCCTTCATTTGTGACAAGCTATTATGCATGTTTAAAGAAATTACTATTCAACACATAATTTTAGTATTTTAGTTAGTGGAAGACCTTCAGAATTCCAAAACCACTCACTCTACTATGTGTAGAGTCAAGAGGAAAATTGTGTTTTAGAACCTCAGGTATAATTATTGTGGACCAAATTATATTGTGGGGCAATCTATAAATCTTCCTTTAAATTTAGGTTGTTATTAATTAACTGAGAGGTGGTAGCTCGAATGCTTCCATTTTAATCATGACTTCAAAAGTCCATATCATTTTGAATTATTGAATCACTTTATCTTAGAGTCCCATTTTTCCTACTTGTGACACTTATTTTCTGCCATATAAGATTATTGTAAAGATATGTTTTATGATAAGTACAAGAGACCTAAGAACCACTCTTAAACATGGGGACAGGTATCATATTGTGTGATCTCAGGCAGGAGCATGGTCCCTTTTGCTCCTGTAACTAGAAACAGAGACTTCCAATGGCCTAGAGACCCACTTTTAGCTTCACTCACCATAGATAGATAGTCTGTAACTTTTCTTAAAATAGAGCAAAATTAAAAATAAAAAACAGCTAGTATCTGCAGAATGTCTCCTTGTATCAAAATTCTAAGTGTTTTGAATAGACAATGTTCCATCTAAGAGCCATAGACTATCTATCGAAAACCCCGATCCAGAAAAATCTCTCTTCAAGCTGTTTGTTGGTCAAGGGAATCCAAGAGACTTTTCAAAGAATTGCCATTATATAAGTGCCTCCTAGAACTTGAAAGTAAGATTCTATTGCTGAAGGTACTACATACTTCAGATACAAAACTGAGAGGAATCAAACTAGAACTGACCTGAAAACCTTCTTCCTGAGAACTAGTTCTAAGTACTGGAAGGTGCTATGTATGATGTCAGGGAGGAAAAGCAATCGACAGTCAAATCCACCTGGAAAACCTGCAAACTGCAATGATGATTATCATGCCAAATATCCCCAAAGATGCAGGAGTGACCTTTATATCTTAGGAACAACCAACAACTCTCTAATTGGACTTAAGGCCCACTAAATAGGAGAAAATTCATGCCTGGTAATGTAAACCTGTCTAACTACCGGGTTATTAACCATAGAGATCACCCTAGTATCATCAGTTTTCTAAAACAGTTTAATAAGCTTTAACTGAATTCCAAATACTTATCATTATGCCCACAAATACATGTAACTCTCAACCATCATTGAAGAAGCTTCTTTTGGTAACTTACAGACAGACACCTGGTCAAAATGTAGAGAAAACTGACTGTGGGATGTCCATCCTCATTTGACACATGAACAAAACATCCCCTACAGCTAGGACTTGAGAAAGTCATGGAAGAGGGGAACATATTTATAAAATTATAGGACCGGGATATCCGTTTTGAAATACTGTCTTTTATATATGGCAGGAAAGCTATAACAAGAAAACCTCAGAAATATGATTGCCTACCATGGCAAGGACAATGACAACACCAGCTGACATGCCAAGATTGATGGATGACATTTCACAAGAGTTTCA
Source organism: Ellobius talpinus (assembly GCA_001685095.1). Classification (NCBI taxonomy): domain Eukaryota; kingdom Metazoa; phylum Chordata; class Mammalia; order Rodentia; family Cricetidae; genus Ellobius; species Ellobius talpinus. The sequence goes on along the minus strand of LOJH01016141.1, from coordinate 3,519 downwards.
GGTGATTAATGGTTTCTGAGAGGAGAGTCAGTCTCCTTTAGGGACAAGACCCTCACAGTTTATCTAATTCAAAGTGGTCAGCCCTAAACAAATGCACAGAGAGGCAACAGAAAATAGACACAGTGTACTATATACAAATGCATGTTTAACAGTAATTTAAAAAGTGGTCATGAATTTAGTGAAAGTGAGGGGGGCTACAGGAGTGTTAGAGGGTTTGAAATTATGTAAATATTGTATAAAATTCTAAAACACATTATTCTGTCATCTCATCCAACTTGAGAGATATTCTGTTTTTCTCGAGTACAGGTATAAAGAAACTGAGACTCAGGGAGGTTAATTAGTTTTTCAAAATAATACATTTAGAAATAGATAGGAATGTTTTGATTTTGAGGGCTATCCTTTCCATTGCAACCTGCAACTGTAATAGTTTTGATATCTAATATTTTTTATGGGTGTGAATATGGTATTTGAACATCCCTATTCTTTAATAGTCACTGCTTCTCCTTCAATATTATTACTGGAAAAAAATTCCACTGATATTTCATGCTGGATTGAAAGTTTTTGATCTCTCCAAAACTTCTTTTTTCTTTCTGTAGTATTACATTCTTTTTTTAAATTTTTATTGAGCTCTACATTTTTCTTTCCGAAGTATTTTTTCAAAGACAAGCTAAATAATATTTTCTATTCATGGCTCTAATCAATGCCCATTGTCACATTCAATAGTTGCTTATCAACTGCCCTCAGTCCACAGACCTTCCTGGCAACAGGACACATTCTCACTTTTCCCATGACTCCCTCATGATTGTTGTTGCAATTGCAGTCACTACTCTTAGTTACCCTTTGAATCCTCGAGATGAATGTTGAAAGGACTCAACATTCGTTGAGTGCACAGTCAATTTAAAAATTATTTTTAATACAATAATGCTTTGTTGAGAATTCAAAAATATCTTTCTTTTTGTTGTTGTTGTCATTGTCATCCTTTTGCTTTGCGACAAGTCAACATGCAACCCAGTCCATTCTCAAATTCACTGTGTAGTTTAGGATGGCTGAGGACTGTGGATCCTTCTTCATCCACCTGTTGAGTGCTGTGTTAACTTTTGATTGTTCACAACTGGTTGGATTTCTTTTCTTTCTTTCTTTTTTTTGATATTTGTTTGTTTCTGAGTCCTGCCATTTCCGTGTGCTGTTACTGTCAAAGTTCCAGAGTGATGCTTTGTCTAATTGTGATCACTGGTCCCCATGGCAACATAGATTTTTAAATAAATCCTCTGATCAATTTTTGAAACTGGAACTTCAAGCTTTACTACAGTCAGTTATGTAGATGGATAGGACCAGGGCCTGCTCTTTAGTTCCAACTACCTTTCTAGTTCCTGCATTTCTTTCCTTAGCTCCATTTCCAAGTCTGCAGCCCTTCAGAACCATATGTTGCAGTGGAATGGCTCTTTCCCCTAGTAGCAGTAGGGTATGATTATTTTTTAACACTATGAGATTATATATATATATATATAGGCCCTTTGGCTATACAAGAAAACTAGCAATCTCACAAATGCAAGCAATTGTAGCTCCAGTCGCTAAAGATTTACTACAGACAAGCATACATTAAGAATGTGGTTTTCAGAAGTCGTCTCTTAACCTCCTGGTGTTAAATCAGAGGAGTATCTGATCTTGAATGTTGAGCAGGCTTCATAGCTGGATATACGTGTGTGTGTGTGTGTGTGTGTGTAGATCAGGATGAGTACACAAGTACATAATCTAGGAGAATGGCACTTTCAAATGTAGCGTGTCTTTGGCATTGTTACGGGTGTCACATGCCTGTGATCGCTTTTCCCTGGTAAATGCAGCCTTCTAATACAAAATCCAGTCATGCAATTTGCCTGCCTTAGCAATAAGGCTAAGGCTCCGTCAGAGCACTTAACCACAGGTGTAAAACTGTGATTAAAAAGAGACTGAACATTTAAGTAGCAGTAATTAGAAGTGAATTCTTAATTGCAAAGTTACAGGAGCATTTATGCTTTACTTTGCTATCCCTAGCTTTTGAAGGGTGCTATATAAATGCAAATTGCTTCTCCCATCATTCATGCCATACATTCATGCCATTGAAATGTGCATTTATAGCGAACTAGGCTTAATAATAAAATACTAAATATAAAATATCTATTAAAACAAGCTACATTTCCATCAGCCAAGAAAAGTTTATTTTGGTGTTACCCTTTATAACATATTCCCAGGATGATGAGAAGCAAGTTCTGTCTTTATGTCTGATTAAGAGAATGAAGCACACAGATAAAATTCTTCAGGCTGATGAAACTACAAACAGTTTTTAGAAATATATCACTGTCGTCTAGCTGCATTTAAATCTGGTGCTTTCTGAAAGTGAAGCACATGGTGGCTGCAGCACCTTCACAGCCTGCCGAGTACTTCAAGGACACATTCTGTGACTCACAGAAATGGGAAACTGTGAGAAGTCGAATATTCTCTTCACATAAGTATTTCTCTCTTCATTTTGACCTCTCGATACAATATCTACATCAGAAGCTTGGTTATAGATTATGACATGTACCCTTATGGAGACCAAGAGTTACAATTCATGGGGAAATAATATGGCTTCATTCTCAAAATTATACACCAGCGATACAGGCAATTCATCGATGCTGAAGAGAAGGAAACAGTTTTATCCAGGTATGAGCCCCCTGAGAGATTATCCAATCCCAGCAGTCAGCCTAAATTCATGTAACACCAAACACACAACACCAAATGGAGTCAGCAAGTGATATATATCTGCCTGCTTGTCTGTCTGTCTGTAATCTATCTGTCTGTCTGTCTATCTATCTGTCTATCTTCCTATCTACTTATATTGTATTACAAGGAGGTCATGAATTTGAAAGGGTGTGAGGCAGACACAGATGAATTTGAAGGAGTGTGATGGTAGTGTGCTAATTGTATAAATACAGTACTGGTATGGAATTCTAAAATATAAAATAAATATTAAAAATTATGTCAGAAAATAATGAATGACACATCCTCCAAGACTCCATGTATAAAACATAAAGTATTGGTAAAAAACAACAAAAATATTTGAAAATAATAAATATCTTTTTCTGTGTTTGTGTACATATGTTTATGTATGTATTGTGTTTCATGTGTGTATATGGTATGTATGTATGTGTATGTGTGTTTTTGAGGCAGATTGTCACTATGTAGCCATGTTACTTCCAGTGTAGCACTGCTCTCGGACTCATGTCTGTACTTGTAATCCCAAGTGTTAGAATTACAGTCATAGGCTACAACAGCCAGCAGGGCAGGTAATTCTCAAACATGTATCTACCATATATCATTTGTGGATGGATATTGTTAAAATAGATTCTTGATCAGTAGAGTGAAGAGAGACCAAGATTTCACTTTTCTGGCAACATTTCTTCTCATGCAGGTTCTATGGTTTAGACAATAGTAAGTAAATAAGGAGTAAGGTGTAGTGAAAGGGGAGCAGGCCTGCTTTCGTCCCACCTGGCTCCCGCACGG
>LOJH01016140.1:3136-17194 GCA_001685095.1 Ellobius talpinus | reverse complement strand
GACAGGCTCCAAAGCTACACAGAGAAACCCTATCTCAAAAAACAAACAAACAAACAAAGAAAAAAAGAAGAAAAAAAAGAAAGTGAGGAGAGGTTGTACAAAACGGAGTAGGAAGAGTTAACATGGAGCCTGCCACATACTTTGTGGCTCTGCCATGACCCTGGCCCATAACTGACTAGCCTCTGACATCATGTCAGCAAACCGTAGACTGGTTGGCTTCAGCCCTATATACTCCAGAAATTCTCATTTGACAGATGAATGAAGCCTTGTGTGTGGGAGTAGGCTCTGTGCTCAGCATGACTTGAAGCCATGCCTGGGTCTTTTCTATATGTAGCTCAGGGATCATTCACATTCAGAAAATTCTGCACATAAGCCATGGCACCGTTCCCTCTGCTTTGTAGCCTGACGGGCAAATCTACTACTATCCTTGGTTTGTGAGAAGTGGGTGCTTTCCAAGAAGTCATGAGAAGGCACATGAGGTCCCTATTATCTAGGAGACACCAATTTCTGCTTACCTTATGCATGAGTCATTAACCTGAACTTGATGCACACAGTGGGACCAAGCAGCAGGTTCACTTCCCACATCCTGAAATAACTGAGACCTGGGCATGTAACGGAAGTATAAATAAGGCCTCACAGGGGTATGCAAGGAGCGCTGGAAAGCTCTGATTGTCGCATGCTCCCATGAACAAGAAAGGAGGCCACGGGTAGACAGAGCATGGCCCCATGGGCTCCCACAGCAGTTTGGGGTCAAGGTGCAGGCAGCAATCTGGGGGTCTTCTCCTTGTTCAAGCTCCTCCATAAGAACCGCTAGAAACTTTGGACAGGTAGATGCAGAAGCCTCCTGGTCAAGCAGAAGAGAGACTGGAGATGTCCTTCCTTTCCACTCAGCTGAGACCCACCAGGATCACCATCTTTTTCTATGGCTGCATGAATTAGTTAGTGGTTAGATAAGGGTAAATAGCAATCTCCTCCAACATTTATTATTTTGTTGCTGTAAAACCATTGCTGGTGATGGTCGGCACTTGTCCTCTGTATACCTACACTCAGTTCTTCACGCTCTTCCTTCCCTGAGCATCTCAATAGCCTTCCCAACCATTATCCTCTACTACCCTGAGGGTATACATACCACTCTGTCCTCAGAGCCTGGCTCCATCTCTCACTCAAAATTTGACGGGCATGCTGGCCGATTCCATTTCTTGGCTCTGGTGAATAGAGCTACGGTGACCACTAAGTCTGACCTCACTTCCTTTGTAGCCAGGAATAGACTTGCCACATCTGATAGTTCTTATTTTGTTTCTCGAGGACCCTCCATTCTGCTTCCCATAGCGGCTATACTAATTTACAGTCCCAACACTGTTCAAGGCTCTCCTCACTCCACCAACACTCAATATAGGTTTTATTTACCTTACAGTGAGGTGGTATCTCGCTACTTTTACATTTCCTCAGTGACAGCGATGTTGAGAGCTTTTCTATCTGCATGATCTATTTTTACATTTTCTCCTGAGAAGTGTTCTTTGAGGCAGGCGAGGCCATTGCCACATGTACTTTGTGCTTGACCTTGTCATCAAGTGTCCCTGATCTTCGTGTAGGTTTGGCATAGTTGGCTGTCCCTCATCTTAGTGACTGTCTCTTGGTTCCCCTCCCTGGCTTCTTCCCTCCCCCTAGTCTTTGCTACTTGCTGTCCCTGTCTCTACTCTTACCACACAGCCTAAACCAAAGCTGCCCACATTCCCAGTAGTGATTTCCCTTAATTGTTCCTCTCCTCAAATGAGTGATTTTTCCTGGAGTTCTCTCTCTATTTGCCTTCCTGGGACTCCAAAAGAGGGCGGGACAATTAACTAGCTTCCTCAGAGTGCTCACTTAGCTGCTGAAAGTAGAGGAATCCTTTCTTGTGGTGGAGTGGAGAGGCTGCCTGAGGGAGGCACTTGTGAGGCCCTGTGATTTATTTAGAGAATTGTAGTGTCGTTCTATGTGTGCCGGCACCAGGAAACCTAGAACTCAGGCCAAGAAAGGATCACTGTGAGTCTAATGCCAGCCCTGGCTATGTAGTGAGTTCCTGTCTCTAAGAAGAAAGAACTATAGGATCATGACTGAGGTGGTATTTCTCTAGCTCTTGGCTTTTATCCTAAGAGCAGACGAAGGTTGAATAGGAAGATTGCAGACTGATAAGAATAGTTTTACTGAGTGACTCAAGACTTCATTCTTTGCCCTTAGAGAGCCTGGATCAGCATGGGCATGGATTCCCCCGTTGCCCAGTCTGATAACTCAGCATATATACTCAGTGGGAGCAGCTCTTGAGTCCCAGGACTATTCCAGGAACCTTCCTTCTAGAGTCTCCTTAATCGGCCCCTTTTAACCTACAGTGCCACTGAGCGTAAGGGGCTCAGCAGCCTTTGCAGAGTGACTTCCACTGTAGCCTTGGCCTGGTTTTGGGGAGTAGAGGGTCTGTTGGCCCAGGGACCTCGGGACTTCTTCTTGAACACTAACAGTTTTGGGTAGGGGGAATGCTCTGCTACACTCCCGTGTTCCTTATGGAGAAACCGAGACAGGAAGACCTGAGCTCAGTCCTCTAAAATCTGTTCCAATCCCTTGTCTCTCCAGTGATATCTACCCAGCAACTCTGCCACCAGAACACACCATTGTCTTCCTTGTGCGCCTACTCCCTGAGACACCCCGAGAAGCCTTTGCGCTGTGGCAGATGATGGCCGAGGACTTCCAGCCCATCGTTGGGGTTCTGCTGGATGGTGACTGTGGGCCCCGTATCACCCTTGGCAGTTGGGAGGGATGAGGCCCCTGCTTATCTTCTTAATCTGATGGCACATAAGGAGGCCAGCCCCCGGGCCAAACTGTGGGTGTCCCTGGGCAACTAGGCGTGAAAGCCCATCTTCAGCGAGAGCAGGTATCCTGGATATCACCATGTCTTTGTATTATGGGGGCCCTACTTGGACCTTGGGTCAGCCCTTTGTTCTGTCACTGCCAGCGTCTTCCAGCTTACCATCTCTTCTGCTCCCTGTCCTCCCTGGCAGCTGGCAGAAAGTCTCTGACTTACTTCAACCATGATCCCAGGGCAGCCTTGCAGGAGGTCACCTTTGACCTGCAGGATGCAAAGAAGGTTTTCTTCGGAAGCTTCCACAAGGTCCTGGGAACCGTCTGCCTGACCCCTGCAGGCCCTGACCCTCTGGCTTGGCCTTCCCTGCATGTGGTTGTCTCCCTTGAGCATTAAGCATTGATCCATCTAGGGCCTTTGACCCTGATGCTCCTCTATTATGATTTTCCCTTCTTAATTTGGGTCAGAGAGCAAATTTTTCTCTTTGGGAGGCTCCTGCAGTAACTTCCCCTGGGGAAGCTGAGGCCCCAGTAGGTTCCAGAGTGGAATCGGGATCTGACCCCCAGGCCCTATATGCTGGGACCCCTTAATCTGGTTTTGACCTGGTGTAGGATGGGAAACTCACTATGGTTTCTACAGGTCCATGTGGCTGTGGGCCACTCCAAGGTCAGACTTTTCGTGGACTGTCGGAAGGTGGCTGAGCGGCCTATTGGGGATCCTGGCAGCCCATCCACAGCTGGTTTCATCACAGTAGGAAGGCTAGCCAAGGCCAGAGGGCCGCGGAGCAGCTCGGCCACGGTGAGTCTGGGCCTTGTCTCATGGGGTGGGTGGGCTCTGCCTATGAGGCTGATTTTCCCCCCTGCTACACAGTTCCAGCTCCAGATGTTGCAAATCGTGTGCAGTGACACCTGGGCAGACAAGGACAAGTGCTGCGAACTTCCTGCATTGGTAGGTGGCAGCAAGGTCCTGGACACTGTCCCTTGGCGCTGTGAGAGAACCACTAAGGGCCACAGAGTCCGTGTAGATGGCCTGTCTAGACCCATGCTGAGAGAGATAAAAGCAGACTTTCCGGACGAGGCGGTCAGGGGCCTGAAGAGAACACATGCAGGACATCCCATTTCCACCCATAACAGCTACGTGTCCATTAGAAGTCCCTGGTCAGCTCTAAGGAGAAGTTGTTCCCCCTTTGCTATAGGCCCAGGCAGAAGCTCATTCAGGGAGGCTGTGGAGCCATCCTAGGTCTGCTGGGGACTTAGCTATCCTCATTAGTCCCCTGAGAGCTCATGCTGAACTTGGCCATGCGAGGAGCCTGGGACCAGGAGGGGCACACTGAGCCTGCTGCACACACAGGATTTCGCAGCCTTCATTCTGACCTGCCCTACCTCTGGTGATGACTCTAGACGCTCCCTAGAGTCAGGTGTCCTTTGGACATGCTGAGTCTTAAGATCAGACGAGATCCAGAGGGGGAGGGGTCCACTGAGCAAATGATTTCTTTTCTTCCAGAGGGATGGAGAGACATGCCCAGCCTTCCCTTCTTCCTGTGCCTGCTCATCTGAGACCCCTGGGCCACCAGGGCCCCAAGGCCCTCCGGTGAGTCCAGTGTCTCCTTCCCTGGGCGTGACCAGGGACTTCTGCTGTCATTGGAGGAGGCAGAGCAGTTGATGGACCTCCCACACCACCTCACACCAGTTTTCAGGAAGCCAAGCTCACCTTCAGCCCTCTCCAGCCATGTTCCACAGAGGACAGACTTCCTTATGCTTTTTCTATAGCCATTAGGCTCAGAAGCCCATTCTGGCGAACCACTCTGCACACTGGTTGAGCTTTTCTCTCTTATATATGTCCTCCATCTGTGGGCAGATGCTGGCCTTTCTCTGCCAGGAAATCAAGAGTTTCTTTCAATATTCCTGACAGAATGAGCCCAGGTCCCACTGGTCTCTAGGACTGTGCTGGTGGTAGCTGGTGGGTTATGATATGGCAAACTGTGAACCATAGCTTTGCAGGCAACTCTGCCCTGGGTACTGGTCCTCAGAGGATGGTCATACCTCTTCTGGTCCTTTCTCTGCAAGCCCAAGGCTTTTGGCCAGTGGCAATGCTTCCCAAGTCAGTGGTCACAGGTACGCCTATCAAGGGCACTTACTTTGCACTGGCTGTCCCCAGGCCTCATTGTATATAGGCCCAGGGTGTGACCTCAGATCTGCCTGAATCCAGTGGGTACCCAGCAATGAAGGGGAGGGCAGTAAGGACACCTTTGATATTGGAGGATCCTGCTCCTCCCAGCAACACAGACAGGAGTCCAGGACTGGAGGAGGCTGGGTATCGGTGGGGGGCCTGAATTGAACTGAGGATTATGATGGGATTGTATTCAGTTCTGTCTGTACCTTTACAGGGCCTCCCCGGAAGGAATGGCACTCCAGGACAGCAGGGACACCCGGGGCCCAAGGTAGGTCTTGTGAAGTAGAGGATCAGTGTGCCTGGTCTGACCTGCAGCAGGAGGACCCCGCACTTTCAGAGCACAGGGAGCAGGTTGCATAGTCTTCTGTAGTAGGTGAAAGGGCTCCCCACCATAGATAAGCAGGGGTCTGACATCACAAGTAAATTGGGATGGTTCTGGGCTCCCCTATCACCTGCTAGACATCTGGACCTGAACCAAATATTTGTGGATATTTGCTCTTCACTTACTCTCATAGGCAGGATCACCCATATGGCACAGGTGGGGAAACTGAGACTTGGAAGTCCAGATTGCCTAGCTCTTCAACTGTCTCCTCATTCCCCTCCGTAGACTCTTGCTAACTCATCCATCCACAGCGCACAGGAAACTGGATTCCAGAGTGATTTCAGACATGGTTAGCCTCTGAGTTGATGCCATCTACAGGGTCTGTGGGCTTGTTGGAGGGAGGGTCTGACTGTGCAGAGGTTTGTGGGTATGTCAGAGTATGACATGATGTGAAATTAATATCTGTATCAACTGGGCTGGAACCAACAGCCCCAAAAATGATTCACTAAAGTTGATCTCAGTGTGGAGTAAAATGATTTTATTAGGGATTACTTATAGACAAATATAGATAGCATTTTGCCCTCCATGTGAATCTCAGCTCAGAACACCGCCTAGGGAAAGCAGTTTGTGTGTGCTCCATTCTTACCCTTATCAGGGATTCTGCTGGTCTTAGCAAACATAGTCTGATTGTGGGAATGACAGAGGTTTTGCTGTAGTCTGACAGATAAACCAGCTAAATGATAGTCCATTGCAGGATGGTTTCCTCTAGCTAGGTGTTGGAGAATTGGTCTCATTACACAGGGCAGGATCTGGCTCTATAAGGTCTATAGGTGTGTTGGGATAAGGGTCTTGGTCTGAGGTGTGGGCCGTGGAAGGCAGTGTATGTCGGTAGCAGTACCACCCCCACAGTGGCCTACAGGGTACCACTCCTGCTTGATTCTAGATTGGTAGGCCACAATGCCACGTGTGCAGAATATGAGACGTACAAGGGGTGGCAGCTGTTGGAATGTGCTCCTTCTCTGCATCGACACCTTCATCTCTCTCAGCCTTCCGGGGTGTCTGTCCTCATACCCTATCCTGCCCTGACCCTGGCACAGTGCCTCTTGGAGGGATTGTGTGAACTCAGACAGAGCTGGCTGAGGTCTTCGTCCTGTGGACATCTTTAGATACTAGTCAGCCTTCCGTCAGAGAAATGAGTGTTCCGCCCCCTCCGTTGTAAAGATACTGCAATACTCTGCCCTATTATGTACACCTTCTGCCAGAGTTCGAGTCCCCGGGGGATGGACGCCCTGTGCCCTTACATGCACAAAGTCAGCTGTCCTCCTTAGAAGCTCCTATGGTGAGCCATCTGCTCTCTAGGCCACTCCTGGATAACTAGGTGATATCAGGTAGTCTGGTGGGTGAAAATGGGCATATCTATGAGGTGTGTGTTTGTGAGAGGGTCTCGCTATGTATCCCGTACTAGCCGGGAACTTGCTATGCTAGCTCAGGTACCTTTTGGAAGCAGCCAGGATTTTATTAGAAGTGTGTCCTCCAACTCTCCACTGTCCTGCTTGTTACTTTTGTGCCCCTTGAACTTGTTTGTGACTGGTTTCGGTACAGATTTTTAGGGTAGTTTTTCTTTAGTCTACATCACTGCTCTGTCTCTTCTGGAGTTTGAATTTTATAGGCTCTTTTAAAAGGCCTCCCCAGGTGGGCAAGATTGCTCTGATGTGAAGGTGCTTGTCACCAAACCTCCATGCATCTGATTCTCAGGCCCCACATGATGAAAGGCCAGAACTGACACGCACAAGTTGGTCCTCCGACCTCCACAGGTATCCACAAACACTAAATAAATACATGTTACATACAATTAAAATTTAAAAGGCCTCCCTCAGTCGGAAAGCAGAAGTTGACATCCTCTGGTCTCTCTGGATGCTGGGCATTGTGGATCCACACACGTTAGTTAATCCCAGCTTGCTTGGTATAAGATGCAGGAGTCATGTCCAGTCCTTGAAAAGTCAGTTTCCAGCCCCTGTCCCCTGAGGATTAAGCCCAGCTAGTCAGTACCATCTTCACCTAGTCCTGCCTCTGAAGCACACTTTACCCTCCTCATTGATTTGTCTACCAGGCCACAGTCTAGCCTGACCAAAGCTTGCCTGTCCACTGGATAGGTCGGAGTATCACGGATAACAGTCGGTTTCTATACCTGCAACTTCACCACAGCAGATTCGACCCACAGCAGGTTGTGTGCACACTTGCATGTGCAGGTCAGAGGACAGCTCTGTGGAGTCTGCTCTCTCCATCCATCTTTACATGAGTTCCAGGGATTGAACTCACGTTACCAGGCTTGTGCTGTGAGTGCCTTTACCCACTGAGCCATCTTGCCAGCCCAGTCTGGTCCTCCCTAGAACATTGCTGGTTCTCTTTGCTTGTTCACTGTGGACTGTAGAACTCGCTTGTCCTTAGACTGGGAAATACAGTTGGTGTATTCATTGGAACCAAGTTCAGGTTAGAACTGTACTTAGGAAGAAGTGGTACTTGCAGAATTTGCATTTTCTCATCCAGGAGCATGGCATCCTGTTTGTTGACAGGCTCAGGTTCATGCCTAAATATTGTTTCTTTTTGTTGCTAGTGAAAGTGGCCGTCTTTGTTCTCATTACAGCTTCTCTTGTGGTTTATGCACAGGTTCTTTCCCTGAAGGTTACTTTTGTATCCAAGCTTCTTACAGGTCTTATTTGTGGTATATTTTATATTCATGTTTTTTAGAATCACATAAGATCACCTACATAGTTACTTTTTCTTCTCCTGCTCAATGTTTATAACTCTGGTTTCTTTTTATTACTTGGCAAGTAATTCAGAACTCTGTCAAATGGTATCATGTGATAGTACAGATGTCTTGGCTTAATAGTAATTAATTAAATGCAGCGCCAATTCAGACACTAAAACGGATATTCATTTTCATGTGATAACAAGATTCCTTGAATCCTAATTTATTTGAAATTTGAAAAAACAAATCAAACAGACAGTAAATAAAATGTGTATTATTTGTTCAGTGGTTATGGACATGATCAAGCAATTTTCTTCTTGAAGCAGTTTACTATTAATTTTACTGTTTCCCCACATGCTGAGTACTCTTGCATCATTATGAAGCCAGCATGGTGATAGCCCTCACCACTGTTTAGTATGTGGCACTGCTCTGTATGCCAGTGTTTTATTTATAGTTGTGCATTAATAAGACTGAGCAGTTTGCTGTATCCTATTTGGAACACTGATTTGCTTAATTAAAAAAACAATTTGGAAGTATTTCCCCCTAAGCTCAGTTTAAATATGTCTGGTGTCACTGTCCCTTAGAGCTTGGATATCTAGTGAGAACTGAGTTTGGTGTTTGGGTGTCAGAGCTTAAGGAGATGCCCCTTTTGCCCCCATGCGGCAGCCCACTAAGTTCCTTTTCTCCTCTCAGTGATTTCTGGGCACATTTCCTCTCCAAGCCCCACTGAAACCACAGCAGAATAGGAGAACTGAACTGGGGTAGGGCAGAAGAACTGGCTTCAAATCCTGACTCAATTTTGGCTTATTTGTGGCTCTGGATAAGTGGCCAGGGGCTGACTGTGCCCTACAGACAGGGTCTCAGCAGGATCCAATCAGGGTACACACAAGGGGACTTTTCTTCTCCGGTGAAGGTGCCTGTGGCCTACTATGAAAACCTCAGGGTGGTGGACAGTGCTGAGGGCAGATAGTGAGCACAAAGGGACGGGGATATGCCTTCTCTGTCCTTCCAATGCTTCTTGTGTCTCCAGGGAGAGCCAGGACCACCTGGACAGACAGGACCTGAAGGCCCTGGAGGTCAGCAGGGGTCACCGGGGACCCAGGGTCGCACAGTCCAGGGACCCATGGTAGGTACTACTCTGTACCCATCTTCTTCTGTTTCGTCTCTTTTCCCTGTTCTCAGTTCATCTTCTCCTCCAGGGTCCCCCAGGAGTCAAAGGAGAGAAGGGAGACCATGGACTCCCAGGCTTGCAGGTAATGGGGTCAGGGTGATGGCCGGGATATGGGTAGGACTCTCTCCTGTATATGGTGTTGCCCCTGCCTGGTGGACTATCTTTGTTCCCTCCCAGGGCCTCTCTGGCCAGCAAGGCATCCCCGGAAAAACTGGCCTACAGGGACCAAAGGTACTGGCTCCAGGTCTGGGATGATGTGTGGGAGAGAGGGGGCCCAGGTAGAGTCTTAGAGGAAAAGGCTATGGGGAGTGAGGAGGTGGAAAGGCTTCATCCTCTACCTGGGGCTTCGTTTTCCTTACTCCCTAAGGTCTGGCTAGGAAGAAAACTATCTCAGCCCACACTAAGGATAAATGGTGTCGCCCTAGGGTCGGGTGAAGGGAGGCAGCTCCTCTAATCAGATCTGGGGCAATTGTACATCCCAGCTTCTCAGGGTGGGTCACCTTCTAGGGACAGTACTGGCTTGGACCCAAAGGGCATCACATTTGTAGGAAAGAACTACCACTGAGAATAGTATATCAAGGGCTGTTGGGGGGGCACCATAAAGGACAAGGACGGATATGAGCCCCCATCTCAGTTTCCCCCTCCTCTGCCCACCAGGGAATGAGGGGACTGGAGGGACCTGCTGGCCTGCCTGGACCACCTGGCCCCAGGGTAGGCTCTGCCCGGACTCCTTGAGGCTCCCTGCAGCTGGACAGCTAGTTTGGGAGAAAGGCACTGAACGTCACCTGCTACTGTACACTTTAGAGGAGGGACTTGTTCCTGCTGTGGCCTTCCACGGGGCTCTGCTGACGTCTGAGTGTCTGTAACTGGGAGCACCCCAACTCTACCCCAGAAAAGACCTTTGCCCCTGGAGCAGGTTCCTATGGGAATAGACCCTGTAAAGGCCCAATCAAAACTAACTTTCCAGGGCGGGAGTGCCAGGACTCCTGAGTGGGCCTGGTCCCGGTAGGCAGCTAGCCTGGCTAGACCAGCTAGACAGTGATGCTGTTCCTACAGCTGTTCCAGCAGCTGGGACACCAAAGTCAGCCCTGTGACCCTGCAGAAAAGCTGGAGCTTCCTCACCTTGAGGAGTCTTTTTCCTTCCTCAATCCCAGGGGTCCTTCACTCTGAGCTTTGTACCCAGTGAACCTCTGAGAGGGTACCTCAGGCCGGCAGCCGAGACTTACCAGGATATACTGCAAGGACTGCTCTCCGGGGTTGGGGGAAGCCCACTGTGTTTCCGCCAGAGCACCCAGAGCCTATGGGGACATTTCAGTGCAGCATAAACACTAGTGGACAGCTGGATGAGGGGTGGGTGGTCCTTCCTAGATGCTGAGTGAGGGCCAGATGCCTGTACTAAGTACTGAACAGAGGTAGGGTTTGTTCTGGGTGCTGGAGGAGCAGCTGGAAGGGTCTGCCCTTAGCTCTGAATGAAGATTAATGGTCTGTCATAGACACTGGCCTGGGGGCAGGACCTGGAACATGATGGAGAGAGGGGGCAAGGTCTGAGAGCAGCTAGGGTTAACTTTGTGGGGCAATGGGACCCTGAATATCAAACCAGGTCTGGGGAAGGGAATAGACTCCTTGGGGCCTAAACTCTGATATCTGCATTTTTTGCAGGGGTTCCAGGGTTTGGCAGGGGCCAGAGGCACCAATGGGGAGCGAGGACCCCCAGGGGCTGTGGGGCCCACAGTAAGTACCCCCTTCCTTCCAGCAAGGCAGCCAAGTGACGGGGATGGTACAAGCGCAGGTTCAGAGGCTCCATGATTGAAGATCTGCCTGTCCAGAGTTTTTCCTAGCTTCCATGGGGGTACAGAATTGGAAGGAGGCAGCAGCTGACTTTTGAGGGTCTAGCTCCCTGGGAGGCCACCTTAGCCTTCAATCAGGAAGAGTAAGGTTCCAGCAACTCAGGGCCCCTTACTTAAGTGGGCTCCGTAGTGTGGGCATGATGGAAAGGAAGAAGCAGGATGCGTAGGAGTTCTTGGCCCAGGCCTGCCTCCGGGCCAAGGGAGGGTCTGTGCTCAAGGCAGCGTTCCAGCTGTTTGGGACCTCTGCCCACATACCCCCCCTCAGCACAGAATGTACAGCTGGGGATAGGTTCTCTACAGATCACTCCAGATCCACTTGGAGCTGTTTCTGATGTGGATTCCCAGCTTCAGTTGCTCACTCTGGGCGGGAGCTGAGGACATACATTCCTGGACCTTGGTAGCTGGGTTGGGACCTTGGCACCGCATCAGTGTGGAGTCAAGATTGCCACATGTTGCCATGCCTGCAGTGCCTTGTCTCTGTGCTGATAGCTTTTTTCCTTTGCCCCCTGCTACAGGGCCTACCGGGGTCCAAAGGTGAACGAGGAGAGAAGGTGGGTGACGGCCGTATTCCAGACATTGGGACTCCCTATTGGCACCAGCCATGGGCACCAAAGTCATGTCCTCCTTTCAGGGAGAGCCACAGTCCCTTGCCACCATCTTCCAGCTGGTGAGCCAGGCCTGCGAGTCAGCCATACAGAGTGAGTGACGCCCACCCTGCCCTGCCTCATCCTAACTGGTGAGGCTGGTCCCCAGCTAATGTCTTCTTCTCCAGCACATGTGATGAAACTGAATTCCTTCCTCCATGAGAATGCCCGGCCCCCAATGCCCTTCATGGTGGAGACAGCAAAGCCAGGCAGACCTGGATCTATAGAGTCTCCTGGAACACATAATGAGGATCTACTTCGTGGAGACAGGGGACAGGTCCACCATCCCGAGGACCAAAGTAACAGGCTTTCTGCTCTTGGGAGGGATTCTAGAAGTAGACAGTGGTTGGTTCCTTGTATGTGCGAGTGTGTGTGTGCGCGTGCGTGTGTGTTTCCTCCTGGTCAGTCCCTTTACCCCAAAGTTGTCTTAATGAACCAAGAACAGCCTGGGATATCCTCAGGTGACCCCACCTCCAGGTGACCCCACCTCATTTAGAAGTAAAATCGCTACTCTGGCCACTGAACCCACACTAAAGTACTTGCTTGGGGCTCAAAGACCTAATGTACTTCTGTCCTGAGTGCTCAGCCTTTGGCCAAGGGCTGAGCCTCATGCTTATCCTGAGAGGACCCAGCTTCCCTCTGGACAGACAGGGCAGAGAGCAGAAAGCTGAAGCTGCTACATTCCCTGACCCTGCAATGTCCCCCTTCCTCTCAGGTGAGCCTGCAGCCATCAGCCGCACAGGCAGCTCTAGACTGCAGGAAGGGAAGATCCCAGAATCCTTGGAGTGAGCAGGTGAATTTCCGTCATCATGCTAGCCGTGGAGCAAGAAGGAGGAACAGCCAGAGTAGAGGATACCTGGTTGGGCTGCACAGTGAGAGGGCGGGAGATGGTGCTGGCTCCACCTAAGAAGCACTGGCCGTGAGAGTAGGGGTGGAGCTGGCATCTGTAAAACTGGTTGCCCTGCAGACTCTCACTGGGCCAGCAAGTGTGGAAGAGCAATAGAGTAGAGCAGAGGTTTGAGCTTCAGGAGTGTGGGTGCTCATGAACCTGGGAGGAGGGATTACAGAGACTGGAACTCAGAAAAGCACTCCAGTGAGCACCTGGCCAGGTGAGTGCTCCTGAGGTCCGAGACAGTACAGTGGGGGCTCTGAGTGTGGGTGATACAGTTGAGACCAGGGGGCAGGGTGCAACACCAGATGGCCTCTTCCTTTCCTCTGGATGTCCCGAGCAAGCTTTCTGTGTGCAAACCTTCCTGAGGAGGTGTTTCTGGGCGCACATGTGGGGGATAGGGTACAGTGAACACAGGTGGGCATGAATACAGATAAACACAGGTGAGTTCTGTGAACACAAGTGAAGGTGAAGGCAGTGAGCACAGGTGGCACAAATGGATCCACATGGGTTCAGATGAGTGCAACGGCATTGTCTTCAAGAAGATGCTGGCACTGGAGGCATCTGGGAACAGACTCAGCAGGCACAAGTACTCGGGGTGCTGGGGTGCATGTCTGATGGCAAGTGGGTGGCAGTGGGGAGCCATCAAATGGACAAACTAGAGGATTGGGTGAGTATGACAGCCTTGCCCCTACTCAGGAGACTGCAGAACAAATCACGGTTCTGCTCTGTTTCCATGTCACAACACAAGCTAGTGTGTAGGGACCTCAAGTTCTGTCTCTCTGGGGTAGCCTGTGCTCACTGTGCCAGGAGGGTGGGTCACAGTCTCCTAGGCTACAATCCAGCTGTGTCTGCTCTTCTCTCTTTCCAGGACCTCCCCTCTGCCACTTCAAATCACCCTTTACTGCCCCAACACCATCATCCATATCTTTTGTCTCAACACTAAGAACGGCTGTGTCCTCGAGGGACAGAGAGGGAAACCAAAGGAAGACCCTGAAGCAGTGGGAGTTGGAAGGGAGAAGGATGGCACCTCTCAAGTCCCTTCTTTGTACACTTCAAAGTTCAGATAAACCTCTGCTTGCTCATCAGCCCATGTGAGGTGTCTGTCTGGTCACTGCTGAGAGCTGTCCCCCACCACTAGTGTTACTGATCATTTAAAACGCTCCAGAACTCTTGGGCCTCCTCAAAGCCCAGACTCCTTCCTCTGGGCCTCATCAAGGCTCAGCCTGGATCCTGTACTGACCCCTTCTCATTCTCCATCCAAGGCAAATGAGATGCTTGCTCATCTTCACCCCATTAGGACACAAACCTGCTCACGACTTCCATGTCTCAGGGTTCCTTGTCGCCTCAGGGGTAAAATCCAGACCTCCCGCCAACTGTAGAGCATAGCATGCTGTCTGTGATGGCTACCCCTGGGCATAGCATGCTGTCTAC
>LOJH01016138.1:2747-18242 GCA_001685095.1 Ellobius talpinus | reverse complement strand
ACTTTATTTTTGTTTTTATTGAGTTACATATTTATTCCTTTCTTACTCATTCAATTTCATCTTGACTTTCCTGATTCAAATTGATTTCAAAGTAGTAAAGTTCCCGTAAGGCTACAGTCTTTGGACTTCTTACATAGAAAGGAGAACGTTAGAACGTTCTATTGAATGATAGTGTAGATACTTACAAGTTGGTGACCATGGGAAATCTACTTAATCTTTCTAAGCCTTAGCTTCATGATCTGTAAATTGAGGCCACAAAAATCTAGTGCCTGCAGCTATCACTTAAAGAAGTTAACACCCAGAGAGTGTTGAACAGTGCTGGATGTGTAGACAGTTATCTCCATTAGCTGTATTCACAATGGTGCTTAATTCACTTACCCCGTTGTTATAGTTATCATTTGGATTCATTTCATCTGTATCATGACAACATGTCACAGGTTGTTTACTCATTTATTTGTCTAGGGGATACTCATGGAAAGATCTTCTCTGACTAACACACCTATGATGCTGTCACTTGTGGCCATGGGTTGCCATCCTAAGCATCTAAGAATCAAACTCGTTCAAGCAAAATTATATCTTTTGAAAGGAAGGGTTTATATGCTCCTTTTAGATCACACACAATATGTACATAGTCATGGATAAGGATTAACAAAGTTCATAAGACATTGAGAAATCTCATGGAAAATATTGAAACCCGACAGATACGAGTTCAAAAACTTGGAGTGACATGCTTTTGGATGTGAACAAACACATGCTGGTTAGATGTGAGTTGGAATGTTCTGTTTAAAACCTTGTAACTATTTTGTCTACGGAGCACTGTGGAGGGTCTGGTTTTATAAAGTATTTGTACCTAAGTAGTGCTATGTCTTCTGAGCCATTGTCCCTTACTAAAGGCTTGAGGTTATTTTGAGTGATCCTATCCACTACACAGTCCCATATACTATATAAGTAAGGTTAGAAAATGTTTTAAATTCTAGATTTCCTTACTATCAACTAATCGGCTTTCTTCTGCTTGCTTCCGTGTTCCCAGTATTGTCTGTGTTGGTGGAGATGGATCTGCTAGTGAAGCTGCCCATGCCCTGCTCCTCAGAGCTCAGAAGGATGCCGGGGTGGAGATGGACCACCTCCTGACTCCCACGGGAGCTCAGCTTCCACTTGGCCTAATACCAGCAGGCAAGGAGTAGCCACAGATTCATTAAACCCCACCCCCACCCCCGGTTTGCTCTCTAGCACTATGACTAAAACCAAGCTGGGGAGAAAAGGGCTCATTTCATCTTACAGCTGTTTACAGCCCATCACATAGGGAAGCCAAGGCAAGGACCGAAGCAGAGACATAGAAGGATGCTGCCTACTAGCTTGTTCTCCATGACTTTTTCAGCTACCTTTAAAACTGGGTACCAACTTTTTAGGGCTAGCTCCAACCACAGTGGGCTGGACTCTCCATATCACTAATGAAAATACCTCATATCCCACAGATTTGCCTACAAGCCAATCTGATGTGGAGGACCCTTCTTCCAAGACAATGGTAGCTTGTTGAGAGAAGGACCCCTGAACAATATTCTCTGCTGTAATTCCTTTTCCTATATCCTAATAAGATTCAAATGTACAGGATTTTGACACAGCCTCACTAATCGTCCAGCATTTCCACAAGCAAATGTAAAATTTGTGGCAAGACATTTAATCTTTTAGAGCCTTATTTTTTTCTAATCTTAGGGGAATCATGTATAACATCCACTTGATTACAAGATTATTGTACTATGAAGTCTGAGGTGTTCCAAGGATAATATAGACACCTAAGTAATTATCAGTGGAATTTTTATTTCTCTATGAAAAGGCCTAATGACCCCCAGAACCAGATAATAAGTTTCAAAAGCAGGCTACTCTGCATACAGTGTTTACAGTGTCCTGTGAGATAAAATGTGGAACTTGGCGAATTCTAATTTCAATAGGGAACTTGCTTCTGCCTGAAAAGAAAACCCAGTAAAATACATTTCCTCTTATGAAAACAAAAAAATGTGTGTGTTTAAAAGAAAATTCAGCATTCTGTGTAATAACATAGCCATGCGAAACATTTAGAATTGCAGTGGCTCTCCTTACATGTTTAATATGCAAGTGGTTCCCTAAGGAATTAGCTTTAGGGTTTTATTATTGTAAAGCATATTTGTGATTTTGCAAGTATATATGTTATTCAGTAGATACCTATAGAAATACCATTAAAAAAGGCAAATCAGAACAGATCCAAATGCCTTTGTAGAGTATAAAGTTTTTCACAAAGCCACTAATTGAAAGGGTGAGAGAGATTCGAATACATCCTGACAGTTTAAAGCACCACGAAAACAATAATGGTCTCAAAGAAGAAAATAAAGCGGCCTTGACTGAAAGGGGGGAGGGAGATGCAGTTTGGACCATTGTTTCATGCCGTTTGATTTTGACCCTTCAGTGTCGTTTTACCAGTTCTGCTTGTAGCTGGCGGGCTCTTCTGGCAGTCTATGCGCCCAGGCTGCTGCTGTTCTCATTAGCACTTGACTCTGAGGCCATCCACTAACCACCGCGGCTCAGGAATGCATAGGGCAGTTTCTCAGAAGTGTGCGCTTGACATGGAGGGGAGCTGGTTATAAAAATTGGTCATTATCTTTATGTCTATCATATGTAACCAAATTTTACAAATGCATAATGTTGAGGCATTGGGAATTTCTCCCCCACTTAATTTCAAAGCTTATTTACAATTTGAAAATAGCCTGTTTTACAGTGGCTTTTCCCAGGAATGGCATTGTGATCTTTTTGTTTTGAAGATACAGCAGGCTGCCAAAACTCTGGCAGTTGAATAGGAGTTGTGGCTTTGCTAATTCTGTCTAATAGGAAGGGCTGTTTAACACGAGGATCCTATGCCTAGTCAGGGCTTTTGATGAAGAATGGGAACCAAGAGGTAGGCAGGAAGTTTCCAAGCTGCCCATGAGGAGACAGTCTGCCTTTGAAGCCATTTGCCTCCTGGAGAGAGACACCCAGAGGGAGAGTGTTTAGTAAATTACTCCACTGAGCCAACAGACTAAGCTGCTGAATTATCCTCAGATTCAAATGTATCCGATGTGGGAAAGCCTGTATTTGAACTGCTGGCTATTAAGAATTGTGTTTGTTGCTATGGGAACTGGTGCTGAGGAACTATACAGACAGAGTCTGATTAGAAGGGGATGGAGGATAGTGAGAGAAGCCTGAGAGGACATAAAAATAGAGAAGCTATCCAGTTGTTGTAAGACAAGACTTAATCCACACACTGATGGCTCTGAATCATAGATTCCTATAGAGTTTGCATAAATAAATTTCATGCTTTGCAATTAATTGGGGGAGAATAAAATATTGCCGAGGGACTGTTAATTTCTAGATTTAAGGCAAAGAACCGATGTGTAGGTGCTGCTTTCATGAGAATTTTCGATATGCTTGACTGGGAAGTTATTGCAGCACATTTATCTGCTTGGATGTAGGAGACATTAACCGCCTTATGAATATTCATGTTGTCTGGTTAATTAAGTTAATTGTTCTGCAGAAGAGCTTGCACTTCCAAGGACAATTTTTTCACTTATTTACCTATTTATTCATTCATTCATTTATTATTTTCTGTGGGTGATGCCTAGTGCTTTATCAGTAAGGGTTTCACTTTCTCTTTCAAGAACTGCTGCCCTCCCACCTCACCCCAGATCTTTGTTTTTAGCACTTTTCAGCAGGTGTTGGGGAGGGGCTGTTGGGCAAAGTTGCTGGTAGTGTTCAGAAAAATAATGTTTCCTGCTAATTAAAATGTTTACCCTCTGCTATTCATGTGAACAGTGTAGTGTTCTTTATTGATGACATCTTTTCAAATAGTCTACAATTTCCTGGAGGGGAATAATACTATCTGTAATTTTTTAATGTCAAGTGTACCTTCTCATGAACTTTTGTGTTTTCTTCAGCCTGCTAAAGAAAGTCACATTCAAAGATTAAGGTACCGCCTTGATGAGTAGATGTTGAATGATGTGGTCTTGCTTCCTATGACAACCCCAACACGTTGGAGGATGGTTGGACCACTTGACAGGTCAGGGAGCAAACTGATTTCTAGCGTTTCAAAAGGATATTGCTTGAATACTCATCACACTTCAAGCTCATAGGGAGCTGTCTTCCCTTTCTTGAGTCATGATGCATGTCCTTAGCTATTGTGTGTTGCAGAATTCCATTAAGTATCTTAAGGCCTTTCTGGAGGGTGGCTTTTACAGTCCTCTTCAACCTCAGGAATGGAGGAAATGATGTCATGCAATACTGCAAATGTTAATACGAAAGACCCCTGTCTAAGTGTGTCTTCTCTCCAAAGCCTTTACTGTACATCTGATGCAGCAAGAAAAAAAACAATTTTCCCCTTCTGAATAATTGATTCATCATGAATCATGTGAATAATACCCAGGCAGTAAGCTCCAAAAGTTCATGGGGAGTTCTTACCAAAGGTCTCCCGAGTAAGTGTTTCTAGATGACTTGTTTGCAGACCAAGAGTGCAAAAATCACCATGAGCATTTGTTTTAACACTTACCTGGCCTACTTTGTGCTCACTCTCTCTCTCTCTCTCTCTCTCTCTCTCTCTCTCTCNCACACACACACACACACAATTCATACCACAGGTAGGGGGTGAAACCTAGGAACCAGGTGATGTTGCTACTGCTTCATCATAGTCTACACCTCTAGAAAATTCACCTGGGCATCTTAAAAACTGCAGACTGACTCATTATATCTAAAGTGGGGCCTGAGAAACACATTTTTTAAGTTAGTTTATTTCTAGCATAGTTGATTTAAATGGCTTTTCCCCACTTATTTTTAAATTGACTAAAAGCTGTCCATGGCTATATGTACAGTATGTTTTGGAATTTCTAGACATCATGGAATGACTAATTTGGACTAATTACCATATTCACTCCCTTACATATTTATCATTTTCTTATGTGTGAGAAAATGAATTCTTAGTAGTTTTCACGTATGTTACATGTTAATTGTCATCAGCATATTTTACGATGGAACTCTTGCTATTCTCTCTGCCCTGCACTTTGCCCCCTGGGCCAGCGTGGCTCTGCACTTCCCCTCTCTCCACCTCTATTACCTACTCCCTGCTTCTGTGAGTTCAGCTATTTTTTCAAATTCCACATATAAGTAAGATTTTTACAGTGTCTGTTCTTTCATACCTGTCTTATTTTACCTGACAATATTCTACAAATTTTTCCATCTGCCCATTGTCACAAATCAGCAGGATATTTTTCATAAGGTTGCGCCCTTTTGTAAATACATGCCACACCTTCCTTTATGCGCTCATATATTTAGCTCAAAGGCTCAGTCTTGACTTTTGTGAAGAACAGTGCCTGAGCATGGACTTGCAGATATGTCCTTGACACATGGCTTTCATTATCCACTCATGCTACCTCATCATGTTACTCACGATAACACTCTCTAGTTTCTGCTCTCACACTGTATCTGTGTATGAAAGAAAAGATATGTTGCATAATTTCATTCTTGTGGCTAAATAACCTCCATGGTATATGTATTCTACTTTATCCTTATCCATTCATCTGTTGAAGCTATATAGGCTGATTGATCATTTTGGTTATTGTGAACAGTGCCACAGTAAGCGTGGATGTGCAAGTATCTCTGTGGTAGTTGACTTAGAGTCTTTCCAGAATACACTCAAGCTTGTAGATCTGGCTCATGTGGTAGCACTAGTTTAGGTTTGTTGGAAAGCTGCCATATTGGTTTCCAAAGTGGCTACAACAGTTTACATTCCTACCAGTAGTTGAGTCTCTCTTTCTCTATATCTTAGGTAGCTTGGGTTGACATCTGTTTCTTTCTTTCTTTGTTTCTTCATTTCTTCCTTCCTTCCTTCCTCCTTCCTTCCTTCCTCCTTCCTTCCTTCATCCTTCCTTCCTTCCTGTTATTTCATTTATTTTTCTCTCATATAGTGCATCCTGACTGCATTTACCTCTGCCTCCTCTCCTCCTAGCCCCCCCAATACACACACATGCCCTCTCCCCCAGATTCACTACTCCTTTCCCTTCAGAAAAGAGCAGTCCCCCCCCAGGGATATCAACCAAACATGGCATGTCGGGCTATAATAAAACTAGGAACATCTCTTCATATTAAGGTTGGACAAAGAAACCCAAGAGGAAGAAAGGAGTCCCAAAAGCAGGCAAAAGAATCAGAGACAGCTCCTGCTCCTTCTATTAGGTGTCCCACAAGAACACCAAAGCTACACAATCATAACATATATGCAGAGGAACTAGGTCAATCCATACAGGCTTTCTGATTGTGTCTTCACTTTCTGTGAGCCCCCATCAGCCCTGGTTGGTTGATTCTATGGGCTGTTTTCTTGTGGGATCTTGACTCCTCTGGCTCCTAAAATCCTTTCTTTCCCTCTTCTGCAGGATTTCCCAACCTCCACCTAATATTTGGCTGTCGATCTCTGAATCTGCTCCCATCAGTTTCTGGAAGAAGCCTCTCTGATAATGACTGTTAAGCTCCTCCAGTCTCCAAGTATAGCAGAGTGTCATTAGAAATCATTTAATGGACTTTTTTCCAATCGTGTTTGGTTCTATCCTTGGTCTCTAGGCTATCCAAACTCTGGTTACTGGCCATTTAGGCAGTGTTGGGCATGGGCTTCCTCTTGTGGTATTGGTCTTAATTTGGACCAGTCATTGATTGGACATTTCCACAAGTTTCTTGACACCTTTACGTCTTGCAAGCATGGCATCTTGTAGGTCGAAGGTTTGCGACTGGGTTGGTGTACCAAATTCTCTACTGGAAGCTCTTCCTGGTTACAGAAGATGACTAGTTCATGTTCCAATGCTCCTTTACTACTGGGAGTTTTTACTCCCGAGAGTTTCCATTGCACTAAGTATCTCACATCTGAAATGCCACCCAGTTCCAATCATCTCTCCTATCACCCCAGCACATTTTGCCTTGGACTTCTCAATAAACATTCTTGTTGGAGTTGAGAAATTTCTCAAAATTTTCTCAAAAATATTAAAAAGCAAACAATTTTAAAAATAAAAAGTTGGTCGAGTAAGGACATAATTTAGAAAGTCCATATTTAACATAACTATTATGAACTCATAGATCAGTGCCTTATTGAGCCATCAGAGGCTTCTTCCTGCAGCAGATGGGAACAGCCAGATGAGAGAGAGAGAGAGAGAGAGAGAGACCTTGGAACACACAGCTCTAAATGGGATATCTCCATCAAATTCCTCCCCTCAGAGTTCAGGACACCCCATGGAAGATGAAACAGAAAGAGTGTAAGAGCCAGAGGGGATGGAGGAAACCAGGAGAACAAGGCTCATATGAACATATACATTTATTTATACCAGCTTCAGCCTCTTTCATTGATGTTTATAGCTTTAAGTTTTCAAGTCCTTTATTTCTTTAGAGAAATTTGCTCCTAAGTATCTTTGGTAGTATTTGCAAATGGCTTTATTGTCTTGATTTATTTATGACATTTTTCTGTAAGTAAATAAAACACTATAGATGTACACACACATACACACATATAGATTTTGTTTCCTGCAACCTTACTGAAGTCGAAGACTTTGGAGTTTTTTAAGTGATCATGTTATTTACACCAGTGACAATTTAACTCCTTCCTTTCCAATTTCTTTATATAGTCCTCTTGACTAACTGTTCGGACCAAAGCTCTTAGGATGATTTTGAATAGAACTGGTGAGATTGATATCTTTGTTCTGTTCCCAGTGAGCACCATTCAGTAAACAGTCAGTTGCCATATTTTAAGTAATTAGAGTCAGAATATATCTTGGTTTTGGTTACTCAGTCAGAATGACGTTAGCAGTTAGTAAGTTGAACTTTGGTGGTACTTGCGTTGTTATGGCTAGAGTTCTGGTTTAATCATGCTTATTGTTCGTTAGTAATTAAAATGTGCTTACTATTCAATGCTTAGTGGCATAAGGCTTATTTCAATGACATCTTTATTGATGGTAGTAGTGGTCGAGATGCTGCAGCTTTTGCAAATGAACACCAAAGGACAAAGTCGCAGGTGACACAGCTGGAGCCCTTGCTCATAGTCACAGCAATGCCCTGGCTTGGTGATGAGTGTAAAACAGGCCCAGGCTTCACGGTTCTTGGCTAAAATTAACTTCTACCTGTTGCCCAATTCAACCTCTTCTGTACTTTCTGATGCCTTTACTGGCCTGGAGATGAGGATTTGTTCCTCCCTCTTTGGAAGCAAGCATGTATGATTTGGGTCATACAGAAGCATCACAGGGCCTTCACTAGGGAGCTTTCCCCTTCTGTGAGTAGATGGAAGACTCCTAGAGTATTTTGAATTATCCAAATAATTATGAAAATCAGAAATTATATCTTGTGTACACATTTTTAGAGGATAATAATCAAGTTAAATATTTTCTTCACATGGAACAGTTTTTGTCTCATATGGAAGGAAACTTATTTGAAGTGAGATTTTTCCTTTAATATTCATGGAATGTATATTGAACATGCCTGTCAGAGTTTAAAATGATAATGCAATTTTTTATTAATGACTGAATTTTTCTTATTTACATATCTATGTGTTCATCTTTGCCCATACAAACATTCTTCTGCTGTTAGTACCCATTTTTATATAGACGCGAAAGGCTTATTCAGTAAAGTTGAACGGAGTAAGCTTCTATACAGTTGTAATTTTGAGGGAAGAATATAAATATCATGATCAAAATAGCTATAAGTCAGTGAACTAGTCTCTAGTTTGTAATACCATGGAGGGAATACAAACCTTATATATGCTAGCAAGCACTGTACTACTGGGCTGATATACCCAATCCAATTTTCTAATATTTTGTGGCATTTTCTAACTTTTATTTTTAAACCCCTTTATCCGTAGATTTTTACATGCAGGCATTCATCCCAAAGAATCATTGGTCTGTTTTGTGGCCCCTGGTCTCTGCCGCACTGGGCTCCCACTGGAACTCTTCCTGAATGTCCCATTGCTGCCCTATGTAACGGAGACTGTGCAGCCCTGGGTCCACAGAACCCCGCACCCCTACCCCCATCCCGTGCTCCAGGAGTTCACAGATGGGGGTGTATGTTGGGCTGGGCCTAGGTGGTTGCAGTGTTGGTCAGCCTGCCAGCTCTCCCGTCTTCTCAACCAGGTTGAGGTTTCCAAGATTGCCCTGGCTAGTTCACCCCTTGAGCAATGAACAAGGCGTGGGGCCATTTCTCTCACTTCAAGTCCTCAGGACAGGTTCTCCCCACACCTCCACCTTCAGAGACCTCTCTACTGTTACCCAGGAGAGGTATAGGAGCTGCTCTCCTAAGTGCTGCAGCTGATGAGGGGCAGAAACAGCTCTTCTGCTTTTAAGACCTCAGAGCCAGCTCTTTTACCTGCCTCGGGCTTTGATAGACTGGAGAGCAGGGGAAAGATATCTCTCCTCTACCCGTGGTTGAAGAAGGAGGCTTAAAAGAAATCCCACACTAGCTCAGAATTGAGAAATAGACGGTTATTTATTTAGGGGTAGACTCACAAGTCAGAATCCTCTGATGGAACGGAGATCAGAAACCGAATCCTGCAGCCGGAAAAGAGGCCCAACGCATGTCCTACAAATAGTATAAGAGGCCACGCCCCAGTGGGCGGGTAACTACTGGCTGTAGGATTTCCTACAGCACATGGTGCCACATGACATAGGAGCAATGTGGACAGCTCTCCTCGTTCACAGCATTGGAGCTGGATCACTTACCCCCCCACCACCAACAGGGATAGCTCTGTTGTGCTGCTCTCCTGAGCGTTGCAGCTGGCGGGGGCAGGCTCTTAGGACCTCAGGGCCAGCTCTCCCTCCTGCCTCAGGCATTGATGGGCATCTCTCCCCCACCCATGCCACCACATGGCATGCTCGCATTCCTGGTATTGGCTATTCTGTGCCCTACCCAACGGAGTCGGCTCCACTGTGTTGCCCAAACTAGAAGCAGGTTTGACATTCTCGAGTACAGCATCTGGTAAAGGAGTTATCTCCTTCACCAGCTAAAGGCGGAAGGGCAAGAAGGGAGGGCGTCTTTCCCTCCTCCCCACCCTATGCCCCTCTCAGACCCCTGTCTACTCTACAGTGTTGCCCATTCGAGGAAGGGGCCCATTCTCATGAGAACTGCAGCCCCGTGAGGGGCTGGGTCAGGTCCCCACCAGCTGCAGGTGCCATAGGGGCAAGGGAAGGAGTTTTTCCTAACTTTTAAATGATTTAGAAATTTGAGAGTTCTGCAAACATTTGACATGCATCTGTGCTGTGAACAGAAAGCCGTATTTATAATTTTTTAAATCAACTTTCTGTCATAAAGTTCCACTAATTTTCATCTGACTATTACATGGTTGTGGCTGTGTGTAATAAGAGCACATGTTAATTTAAAACCCAGACTTTAGCGATGATATGTGTTTTAAAACTCTTTTGGCAGGATCTACGAATGTATTGGCACATTCTCTTTGTGGAATTCCTCATGTGGTGACTGCAACTATGCACATTATAATGGGTAAGAATTCTAGAGAGGGCCAGGTGGAATAAGGACACTTTTATTCGTATAAGTAGCTGTGTTTCTGTCAGTCTTATCCAGGAATGGTAAGTTCTCTGTCTCTAAGCATAGAAATGTTTGTCTAAAGCTCAAAGACAAGGCATTGTCTAGTTAAATTGCCTTTCATTTCAACTACATGCTTTGAAAAGAGCAATAAATGAAGTTTATTACTATTATCTTGATGGCAAAAATATTGCAATGATGTTCAAAAAATCGCAGTTTTAAAACACAATGGAGAAAGTCCACACATACCATTTGCATATATAATCTGCACTATTGTTTGATTGTTCCAAGACTTCAGGACTAAGAGCATATTATTAGAAGAGAAAAACTACCAGGGCATACCTGCAGGTCATAAGTTATCCTGTATGACAGTGCTGAAGTCCAGATAACTGTAATGCAAAGCTAATATTAACTCTGTTTTCCAGGTACATCTGCGCCACCATCATACGCCCTCTCATTTTATGGGACATAGATAAGATTTACTACTTTGAGTTTCTTTGCTCATCACCTAGAAAAGTTGAAAGTGGAATTCACAGTTGTTATAGTAGAGAGATAGATGAAGGAGCCCAAGAATAAGTAGCTATGATGTAGGGTACCTGGCATAATCCCTTAAGTAAATGAACATTCTCTCTGCTCTCTGCTGTCTCAACCACTCCCTGGTGGGAATACACCTTTCAAGGTCACATACAGTCAGTAGATGCCTGTACCTTCAGCTCTGCTGGCAAGCTTCTTCGCTTTGGGTTCTCAGCCATGTTCGGCTTTGGTGGAAGGACTTTGGCTCTGGCAGAGAAATACCGATGGATGTCCCCTAGTCAGCGGAGAGACTTTGCTGTACTCAAAGCCTTGGCCAAACTGCAGTAAGTGCTTTCCTTGTGTCAAAAATTCTATATCCCAACGGCAATAACTATTAATAATGAATTTTATTATTTAGGCCAGAGGATTGCAAAATATCATTTTTACCAGCTGGATGCTCTCGGGATGAACAAGAAAGGTAAATAAAAGCTCTATGTAATATCTTTACTCATCTCTATTTTTAGTAAAATATATACACATGATTTGGCTGTATGCACCTGCATGCCTGCATGCACCATATACATGTCTGGTGCCCACGGAGACCAGAAGGGGGTGTCAGATCCCCTGAAACCAGAGTTACAGATAATTGTGAGTGGCCATGTGGTGCTAGGACAGAATCTGTACCTTCTGCAAGAACAGTCAGTGTTCTGAACCCCCCTGAGCCACTTTATTTCTCTTTAAAGAATGAACTACAGTGACATAGGCAGTTTATTAGACTTGTGCTTTTGGGATAATTTCTCAAATACTAATAAAGAATATAGAATCATACACTCTTCTATCTTCTAGTAAACATGGAGTTTACCTCCTGTCTTCAGAAGTAACCATTCCTCCAGACTGACAGTCATGCACTGATTTACCCGTCTGACACTTGAGTGCCCACCATGACCCATACTTTGGGTACAACCATGAGCCTCAAACACACAGTTTTGATCCCTATGAGAATTTTTGGAGTAGCATGGAATTTAAACATTAAAGCAGCATTGAGGAAGAGTTCCAGCCGTTAAGAAATGGAAATTGCATTTAGTGATAGTTTACAAAGGAATGTTTTGTGCAAAATTATATGGGTTCCCTAGTCTTTTCCTGTTTAGTAGATGCTGGCTTTACATAGGTGTGACATGTTTTTGTTCCTGTTACTTATAGAAATGCACAGCAATCTCCAGGGTCTGGTGAGTCAGCAAGAATGTGCTGGAAGCCCTACCCAGCCCTAGTGACTGAGGAGAGAAAGTAACCAGCCACTTCCGATTTCTTTAGAAAGTGCTGGTCAATGGCAAACCATCCAAGGGCAGTTTTTGAACATCAGCATCATGGCAATCCCCTGTCTGTGTTCAGTGGCACCCAGGGGCTTTGCCCCCAACACTAGGCGAGTATTTCGAGGACTATTAATGCTTACATCTTATAACTAATTACCTCTTTGGTAATGCTTTAGCTATTAGCTTGCTCAAAATGTGTTAGGCATGTAGTCTCTGATAAAAGCGCAGAGAATAAATGTCAGTGAATGGAGCACTCAGCTATAAATGAGACATCCATATCATCCTCCTGACCCCCATCAAAGCTCAAGGACCATTACAGAACAGGGGTGGAAAGACTGTGAGAGCCAGAGGTCAGAGGGTGACTGTAGTGAAATGGTGTCTTCTGGGCAGGAGCACTGATGCATAAGATCTGTATAAGATCCAGCCAGTCATTGTTAGCATGGTGCGGGGAGGAGGGCAAGTCAGTTTTCCTTACGGTCATGGCCACTGGTAGTTAATCATGCTCTAGTGGGTGGCCCCCCACATTCATGAGCTGGGCAACACAAACTAGACTCAGTTTGTTGTTAGAAGATGAAAGATGACATGAAGTTTTGGATATGGAAGAATGTAAGGAGTGGATCTGGGAGAAATTAGGGGAAAAATCAGGGTTAGTAATCAAAGTACATTATATGAACTCAAAGAATTAATAAAGTATTGAGTTTTTAAAGAATGAGAACTATGAATTGAAAAGGTAGTTTATCTATGTATGATATTAAATCTTCCTAAAGGATTTGTCTGCAGAACAGATTGTGAACAATATTTGAGATGTAAAAACTGTCATGTCATCACTGGCGATCTACTCGCCCTCTAGCTAAAGTATTCCTTGGGTCTCCGTGACATCACTGTGTGTTGTGCCTCCTTTGTTTGCTTTCACTTCACTCCTCCTTGAGGATCTTATACTAAATGCTGATGTTTCTTGTGAATGTCTCTGTTCTCCAATTCTAATATAGGCATATCCCTAGCGTGAGAGCTGGAGACGGCCGAGTCGTCAACATGTCCTTCTCTGGTGTGGGGCTGGGTTAGGTTGATGCTCTCATTCAGAAAGACATTTCGGTTCGCCTAATGTGAACAGGGCGCATAGGAGTCTCTTGGCTACATTTTAGTGAAATAAGCAGTGAGGCATTTGATAGCCCCACAGAGTTAGAGGCATTCTTTTTTTGCACATTTTTAAAGCAAATGTCCATTTTGAATCTAAAGTAGTTCTCTTCCAACCGCAAACATGTAGAACAAATGAGAAAGGCTGGTTTTCTATAAAATCGCATAACTAAGAAAAATGACCCAGAAAGACAATGCCATGAGCACTCTGCTGCTGTTTTCAGAGGGAAGAGACAGAAGGCAGATAGTAGGAGTACTGGACCCTACTTAACCCAGCAGTTAAGAGCTTTGCTTTTAGCAATTCTTTTGATTGCCATTGTGTGCCTCCCATTGGAAATGTTCCATCCTTACACAGGATGATTAAACAATGAGGTGACTTCTGAGGTTCTTCACAGCTCTATCTGACCTCCATATATTTAATGGTTTCTTGTAATGTCATTGTTATTCTTGGGACAACATTCTGTTTGCACTGAAATCAAGCATGAAATTGTTTGCAAGTATTTCTGCAAAATGCCCTCTAATGTTAATGCATTTGTGGGTGGCTATGTTGGCACCAGACCACACCATAGGATTTCTAGTCTCTCTTATTGGATGGAAGATTATAAGCAAGATTAAAATGCTCCATCACTTAATTGAACATATGTGGTAGCTGTTGTTCCCCCATCTCCTCTACCCAGGGTACTGTGGTTTATTTTGTTTTCTATGTCACACAGACCTTTTGCCCATAAATAAATGTTTTAACCACAGTTTGGATTTTAGAAAAAACATCTACCTGCCGGTCATCTCAAATAATTTGTGAATGTACAGCATGCTGCAATACACGTTTAGAATTCTTAAATAATTATAGTTGTGGTGGATTTAATATTACTTCTTGATGTGACTGGGTGTGTGAAAATTTGATTTTCAAAGAGCCCTACAGTCAGGTATTGCTGAGAAGAAATCCTAGGGATTAATAAAAGTAATTTAAAATGCTCTCTCACTTCAACAAGAGCACAGCAATATGTGGTTAAAAATTTTAGGTCAGTTGAACATGGTGATTTTTTGATATTGGTCAGTGTCCTCTAGAGAGCACATATGTTAACCAAAATGATATGGGGTGGTTTTAGTTATAGTCCATTGATAAACTTCTTGGTTCTCAAGCACAGATGTTTAATTTCAGGTTAAATAACGGAAGCATGGCTCTCATAGTTGTAAGGAACACCACTCGACAAGAATTTGTAAAGCATCTGAAAAGGTACTCTAGCATAAAGAATCAGGTACGGCCATCTCTTTCTGTTGTTTCTTTGCAAGGCTAATAATCATGGAGAGAAAGACATTTCAGATATTATCACCAACTCTATTTTCATCTGCCTACATTAATCTTTTTCTCAGGCTTTCATTCAAAACTTGAAATGTGTATGCCAGCATTGACATGCATTTGCTTCTTCTGACATATGATTATACTTCTTTTCCTTGTGCAAAGAAAAACCAAAATTCTAGTATTAACACTGAAAAGCAAAGGAAGTGAGGGGTCCTATTGCACACACACAAGCTGTTGTTTAGGGTGAAAAGGAGTGAAATATCCGAGAGCTTTGTCTTCTTGGCTTCACAACAGCAGATCCTAAACTTGGGATGTTTAGGTTTTATGGGCAACTTGCTGACAACTGGCTTCATGTTCACGGCTTACAATAGGTTTGCAGATATATGCTTACCCATTTTATAGATGTTATTCAAAACGCATGAAGAGAGATTTCCACTTAAATGGTTAGACTAAAAGAGAAATAGTACCTATAATGAGCTATATTCTTGGGCTCACACTATGCCTTGCCTGTTACTCTTGAAGCACACAGGGGTGACTGTAAAACCCAGTGGTTTGACAAATTCTTAAGGATATAAATGGTGCTTGGATATAGTTAGGAGGGGAAAAATGGCAGGAGGACAGTGAATCTAGCTAACCACCAGAGGCTGATTGTTGCTCCCTCCCTCTCTCTCTCATACATGTGCG
>LOJH01016137.1:0-15172 GCA_001685095.1 Ellobius talpinus | reverse complement strand
CTCTCTCTCTCTCTCTCTCTCTCTCTCTCTCTCTCTCTCTCTCTCTCTTTTCATCTACCAAACCTAAATTGACTCATTTTGCTGAAATGGCAACAACACGGATCTGGCTTTGATAAGTGTATGAATGTGTGGTTTCTGTCAGGGTTTGCAGGGCAGGTGGGAAGGGCAGCTGGTGGAGAGGATCAGATCAGTGAAACCCAAAACTAGTACTTTCATCTGCATCCCTCCCCCTGCCGCCCCCCTCAACGCAGGCACAATCCTTAGAATCCCAGAAAAAGTTGGAAAACATCCCAGATTTATTGAAACGGGGAAAGAGATTTGACATGTTAATGATGGGGGCTGTATTGAGAACGGCACCTTCCATTCCTCCTCATTTATGACTTCAGACATTTCTATAGGGATGTTATAGTTATAATTTATGTTTGAAATTTCAGTTATGAAAGGGGCCAGGTTCAATATCACTGACTAGGGGCTTCGGTACAAAGACAGTCTTAAAGGCGTCTCTACCTTCCGCGAGGTCTACATCCGCCCTGTACCGGTTATCAGCTGTCTCTCGTCTCAGGGTCAACAACTTCCAGTTGTAGATGGCTAACCCTTTCAAAATGAAACTGGAGTTTGTGATACGGATTAATGTTTCTGGGAAATTGGGGTGGCTGGGGTGTCTCACATTCCATTTTGCTTATGATCTAAACTTCAGATTGGAAAGTAGGATAATGCACCAAAGTCGAAGAAAAATTTCAGATGTTTTGCTCAAGTTAATCTGCCAAATTCCCCAGGGGAAAAAAAAGTACATTTAGAATAGTAAGTATGTGGCTATGGAAATGAGATGGTGCAGATTTTCTAGATGCTTGGAAGTCAAGTAGAAAACCTTGGGGCATCAGAACCAGGACAGCTAACAGTTGCCTTGAAACCTGCAAAGTATTGGACCCTTTCAACCTCGAATCTTCACCTGCTTGCACTTAGTTCCCAAATCTGCTTCTTAAACCTGTTTTGGGGTTGAAAAGACAATACCTCAAAAGCTTTACCATAGCCCACTCACACAAACTACTCAGTAAATATTTAGAGAGTATATGAAATGCTAATTTATTGTCATTATTCTCATTCTTGCTGTGACAAGGTTATCTGTCCAGAAGTGCGGCAGAGGCAGGCAGAAGGCAGCTTGATGACCTGGTAGCGATGCCAGAGTCTTTTAATGTGGGAGGCCAGATAGGAAGGGGATCCTGGATTCCAGGTATTTGTGAGATTTGAATATGGCGCTAGTGAGAAGGGATTGCATCCCGGGGGCACTCATTTCCTCAAAGGGATTCATGACCTGACTGAGGTGCAGGCTGCCAGGCGAGCCTTCTGAGTGTCTCTGACATACCTTGCCCTGGCCACTTCCTATCTGTCTCTCTGTTTCTCAGTTGTCTTTATGTGAGCAGCTCCACCCCTCTGTGTTCTTTTTCCCACGATGCTCTTCCTCATCACAGGCTGAGAAAGAAACAGTTTACCATGCATCAAAACTGTGAGCCAAGAGGAAGAACATTCCCTCCCTGTGTAGCCTTCTTGGGCATTTCCTCACACACAGTAGGAAAAGGTGCTACGACTCGACCAGAGGAGGAAGAGTTGGAATACCGGGGAAGACATAGTTATACAGGACAGAAAACATAATCCAGCACACTCAGATGGCCGAAAGGACCAAGATCAACCCGGAGGCTGTTCACTACTTGTGAAACCCTAGTCTCCATTTGGGCAAACAAGGGTATATCCACACTAGGTTAGCCACAGGATAGAGCAAACCCCCCAAACAAGTCCGGGTTGCTGTTTTGATGTAAAATTATTGTTCTTTAGGACTTGAGGTCTTAGTTTACGTATCATGCTTGCTCTTTAAAACAAGCACTTCGTCAATATTTGTAAGTTTAACATTCCCACTTGTTTGCATTATGTTTTCTTGGGAGAATCCCATCTATAGGGCTGTGCTTTTATGACAGTTCATTTGTTGTTCACAATTATCTGGACTACTAATCGCACTGAGCTACCTTTATTAAAACTTGTAAACGAAAAGCACAAAGATACTTCTATAACTTCTACTTGGTGGCATGACTGGCGATCTCCCCAAACTAACTCCCTGTTGTTACCAGAGTCATCTCTTCTTTTTCACTCTTAACGTGAATCAATAGGGAGATTTGCTGCTTATCATTTAGGAATGTGATTTTACAATATTCTCGGTAGAGTTTTCATTTTTGAAGCTCCATATTGCTCATTCTGAATATGAGAGGTGAGACAGTTTTTAAGGTGCATTTTCTAGTAATGCCTCAGGGCTGAGGAAGTAGCTCAGCCCTTGCTTAGCATTCAGGAAAGCCCTGGTTCTTTCCCAGTACCATCTACATGGGCAAGGTGGCTCACACCTGCAGGTGATCTCAGAGCTCTGGAGGAGCAGGAAAATCAGTAGTTCAAGGTCATTGTCCACTACACAGCCAGCAGAAGACAGTCTGGACTACCAAAGATGAAGTTTAACAGCAACTAATGCTTAGAAAAAAGAATAATAATTTATGCTTTGAAAGGATTTTACTGCACAATTCAAAAGCAAATGTATCATTTATCAACAGTTTACAAAATTCTCTCTTTGAATCAGTTTCTTGTTGAAATAATTTCTCTTAGAGGCAGAAAAAAGTAAGTAAACTCACAATTATTTTTTTCCATTAAATTCCAACCCATCTTCTCCTCATTTATTTTTAAAATAATTCGACAAAAGTCCCTACTACCCCGTAGTGGAGTGGAGTTTCCTCTAGAAGATACAAAGTAGAATTTCCTTTTGCCAGATCCACTTTATAAGATTCTTTGCTCATACAATTGCAGTTTCAAGTCAACATTTAATGTGTGAGTGAATTCTGAATTTCACTTTAACCACAGAAGCATCTTTGCTTCCGGATGCCTGATGATGTACTTGTGATCACAACAATGGGGACATTGCTTAAGATATGCAAAAATCGAGTGGGAAGCCAGAGAACAGTTTGCTGCACTTATCATTAAAGTCTTCATTTGGGGTTGTTGATCTGTCTTTTAAATTCCCCAGCACGGAGGCCAGAACATTACCATTGTCAAAAGGAAAATCTGTAAAACCATTTTGTGGACGGGGCTTATTCAGATGCGACATTTAATACTAGTCTGAAGCACTTGTAGGCAAATAAAGAGGGGGTTTGAAAAGAAACGTGGAATGTGGGCAAGAGGGAATAAAGGGGAAGAAGAAAGGAGAAGAACCGTGAAAGGAATCCCAGAAAAGGAAGAGTAATTAGAGGAAGGAGCGGAGCAGGAAATCAAGGAGACAGGGAAGGCTGCAGAGTTCAGGCTCAAGTTGCAGGAGGAGGCTGGGCTGTGCAAGCACCCACTGCTTGCTTCTCATCTATTATGTTCCCGGCACTATAGCAAAGGAAACAAACAAACAAAAAAAAAACGTTTCAGTATTGGTGGTGTTTTTTAAAAGCCAATGGCAAGAAACTGAAACAGCCCACAAATCCTATTTGTTTTCTGGACTGTTCAAGGGCTGGCTTAGCACACACTATTCTGTTTTATTTTAGGGGGGATAAATAAGACAAATGCATTTCTTTGTTTACACCTGTGCTTATAAACACACATACTACAATCCCTAAAGGACACCTACCCGAGTACACTCTGCAGGTTTCTCTCAAAAACCATTGCACTAATTGAAGAACAGTTTATACTTTCAAGAAAAAAAAATTTTTTTAACCTCGCAAGGCATTTTCAAAGAAAACTTGGCCAGTTTTTCTGAGAATAAACACATTAGCTCCTTTTCTTTCTAAATTTGGCTCTGAAGAAATGTCACGTGTGAGGGATATTCACTTTTTCGCTTGATAAAAATCTACTCTGCGGGGTGAGTGGGAGAGACACGGGCATCCTTACCGAGCTGTTTTCCAAACATTTTTCTAAATCTCTTCTGCTGTACATTATCTGTCTTGCCTGAAACCTGAAATCCAGGCTTCTTAGGCCCAATAAATATGCCAGAAGGCATGGAGAAAGAACACCTTCAGGGCAGATACACTGGGCTCAGAATTACAGCCCTGCCTCTTCCAGAGCCTTCCTTAACTGGACATGCTTAAAGCATTGGTGTCTCATATCACACTGAGGGATGGCTCTCTCCTCCACCACAGCTTAGGGGGTGTCTTCTGAGTCTTCATTTTAATGAGACCTTGACTTGGGTCCACATCCTCCTTCCAGTTTAGTGGGTTTGAAGAAACCAGCTTCAGTAAAAGCCTGGGTAAGTCAGTTTAGAGACAAAACTTCATCATGGGCTGTAATCAGATTCTTCATAGCTCAACTATGCATCCCGTCTTTTGCAAGAATTCTGTCAGTTCAGCAAGGCCCCCTAACCCTAACTTTTGATGCTTTTCCTAAACAACTGTCCGTCCTTGGCTCTCCTCACCCAGACAAACATGTTCTATGGGATATAAATCTCCACTTTCTCTTGGATCTGAAGCAAGAGATGTGGTAGCAATTGCAAACATCTCTGAGTAAGGTCTGCCTTATCATCTTAACAAGTCAAAATAATTTTTTCTTTCATCACACCAAGAAATACATAGTCCCATAACTGAACTCCTGAGAAGGAGCTGAGACAAATGGGAGAAGCCTTAGAAACGGGGAAAGGTGTCAGAGGGCTCTGCATACAAAGCTGACGGGCAAGATGCTACCAAGTTCTGGTGTCTGGTGATGCACAAAACAGAAAGCCCACGAAGCATAACCAGGTGAACACATTTGTGGGGAGAGGTCATCAATGGCAGCATGAATGGGAAGCATTCTGGATTCTACGCCTGCCACTCTTGGATCTGGCTGAAGGACAAGGGCAGTTTGAGGGACACAGTATTTTGGAGTGTCAGGCAGACTCGGCACCAAGGACCTGGACCTTAAGCAGACTGCATCAGGATTTAGAATATGACCAAGAATATGCCTTCAGTAAAAAAAAGGGGGAAAGTCCTGATATAAAGGCTACTTAACCCATTGTTTTATGCCCATTTTATGGAGAAGTCCTATACCTTTATTGTAAATGAGAAAACAAACACAAACAAACAGAAACTACCAAGAATAACAATGTCCTGCGGTATTTTATTTGTGAAATATGCACCAAAATGCCTGGGTATAATCAGAAAACACCCCCACCCCCCAATGAAGTAGTAAAAAAAAACCGTATCAAACAACCAAAGTCAGTTTAACATACCATCCATTTATTTTAAAGTGATTAAAACAAGAGAAATTATTAAAGGATAGCTTCTTTAAGAATTAGCTCATTTTTAGTTCTTATAAACGAAGACACAAGCTAAGCAAACAGAAACCAATTCAGATCTTATTCTCTATCTACTAGCCTCCTAATATCTGATTTTAACAACAAAGATCTGTGTCTCTTAATGGTTATAGATACTCAATCAAGCCCACATAGTCAACAAACTACCATCCAATTCCCTCTTCGATACATTCAATTGGAGCACTGTAGTAGGAAGCTTACCACTATCATTACAGCAAGGGCAACACAAATATTCTAATTTTCACATTGTTAGAAAATAGCTCACTCAAAACATTCCCAAACAAAAAGAAGTATGAGAAAAATAGGAACAAGTGTGTTTCTTCCGGCAGAAGTAATGCCCAACTTTTCATTAAGAAAAGACCAGCTCAGCGGCTAAATGTTCAACTCCCATGTAGAGACCCCTGCATCCAGTACCCAGTACCATGAAAATCAAATTAAATTGTGGAATTTTTTGTGGAAATTTCTATCTCTATTCAAATATTTAGTTCAAAAGGAAAAAAATAGTGTTAATTTTAATTTCTTAATAGTGTTAAGAATCCATTGACTTTAGTAGATACTGGTCATTTCTTTATCCCTGCACCTAAACTTTTTAGTAGTTCTGGGTCTTTTTCTCTGTTTCACGGTCCCTTCTCTTTTCTGACTGAGGTATAACGGGTATGGACAGAGAGTAGAAATACACTCTAGGGATCACTTTACCTTTGGCAAGAGAATTGACAAACAGGCCTATTCTGTCTCTAATTTCTGTGATTTCCCTCCATCAAGGATATTTCCAGACCAATCCTTTTCCTAGCTGTCATGTTCCTGCTTACTCTTTAGAGCTTCCCAGGCCAAGCCTCACAGTCAGCACTGTCTCCTGTCAGGGCCACAGGGAGGTGTGTCTTCGGGGATACAACCTGTCGAAGTTCAAGTACAAGGAGGGCTCATCATCTCTACGCTGGTTCAGAGACAGTCCAAGCAGTGGCCTATCCGAAACCCAAGCTACCAGCCTCCTCCACAGTCCTGGCCAAACACAGGAAGGTTTGGGGTGAGGTCAGGAAGAAAAAGACACCATGTGCTAGAGACTTCTAAGGTTTTAATGAATTTTTCTGGGATGTCTGCCAAAGACTTGGGTTAACCTTGGTTGCATCACTGGTAAACAAATCTGCCTTTTGATGAAATGGGAAAGCAAGATGCACCCTTAGTTAAACTTCTAGAAACTGGTGAGTTCTCAGGCCACATACTTTCTGATACTTGAGAGACTTTTGAAACAATATTTTGATTATCTCTGTTGCTTTTCTTTTTTAAATATGCAGTTCAAGGTGCTTGGCATTATCAAAGCTGGTCAGTGTCTTGTTAGTATCTTTTATACTATGGGTAAACTATTTGTACATAACAAGGCTCAGAAATTTATTAGCATTATTATGTATTGCTTCAGTCCAAATTGGAGAATGTTCATTTGAATACTTACTGAATGCTAGATATTGCAGTAGGCAGTGAAGTCTCAACAGGATGCGCACTGGACACAGTGCCTGTCTTCACAGAGCTTCTGACTCTGTGTGATTCACCAAGCAAAGCAGCTCCTGTTCTTTCCTTTTGCTTCTATGGTGGCAGTATGTGTTGTTGCTGTTGTTGTTGTTGGGTCTGTCATTGTTATTAGTGGTGGTGGTAGTGGTGGTGGTATTTTTACTGTTGTTGTTGTTGGTGGTGGTGGTAGAGTTGTTGCTGTTGTTGGTAGTGATGGTAGTAGTGTTCTCGTTCTTGTTGTTGTTGTTGGTGGTGATGGTGGTAGTGTTGGTGGTGGTGGTGGGGTGATGGAGGTGTTGGTGGTGGTAGTGGAGGTGTTGGTGGTGGTGGTGAAGGTGTTGTTATTGGTGGCAGTGGAGGTGTTGGTAGATGTGTTGTTATTGCTACTGTTGTTGTTTGTGTTGTTGTTGTTGGTGGTGGTAGTGGTGGTGATGGTGGTGGTGATGATGAAATGTACATTCTGGCTATTTTCCTCAGGCTCACCTTGAACTACTGAGCTGAAGGATTCTCCCTGCAATCTTTTCCTATGTAGTTGGAACTGGAGGTGACCACTAAACCTACTTGAGCCTCTGCCTAGTTGAGCTGAGTAGGAATGAGTACAGGAGCTATTTGTTTATTTGCTTATTTATTTTTTAATAATTCACTTTCCTTGAGCACTGAATGTCTTCCAAGTGCCCTGGCAAACACACACATGGAGTTTTCTTAACAATCTTGTGAGAGACGGAGTTTTATTAACTCTTTCACAGATGAGGAAATGGAAACTGTTTCAGACAGGGCGCTGTTGGCTACAGGTGGACCTGGAGTGTCAAACAAGGCAGTCTGATCCAGAGCTGGGCTCCACCACTCAACTCTCCAGCTGTGGCAACATCTATACAAATGTCTCTCAGAAACTTCCATCACACAGGTTCTCCTTCCTCCCATTGCTCCAAAGACTTTCATTACTACTTTTTCTTTTAAATCTTACTTTACCATTAATTTTGGAGACGGGTCTCACTACATAGCTCTGTGCTGTCCTGGAACTCACTGTGTATACCAAGTTGACCTTGACTTCACAGAGATCAGCCTATCTCTGTCCCCTGAATGCTGGGCTAAAAGGTATGTGCCAACATACATGACTATCATCACAAGTTTTGAGACATGTAATATTTTGATATCACTTTCCTCCCCAGGCACCCTCAGTGATGTTATCCTGATTAACGAATTGGAGACATAGCTCTCAGCCTGGCCTTCCAACTCTGAGTCTTCTTTCTCTTAACCTACTTTGTAAATCACTAGCAACTCCCCTATGGGCAGCACACATGTTTCCTTTCCAGCAGAGTCGCCACCACCGAGTTTTCTCCTGAACTGCCTTTGCATCCCAGACACAGGCATCTCCTTCCTCCCTTCAGCGGCTTTGGAATCTCAAACCCCAGTATCCTGTTTCCTCGACCAGAATCATCAAAAGCCTTGTGCGCACCTACAAATGGTGGATACCCTTCTGACATATGCTTGGCTATCTCTAGAGTCTCAGGAGAAGGAAACCATTTTAGAGTTAAGCTCGGTCTGATTGGCCTAAGTTCAATTCCAGCTCTTCAGTTTGCTGGCTCTATCAACCTGGGTGAGCTGGATCACATATTTCTACATTCAACACTTTTTCTCTGGGCCTGGAGAGTGTGGATCAGGGCCAGAGCATGGACTTACGGTATGAATGGCAGTGGCACTGGGTTCCCTCCCAGAACAGAACTCAAAACAAATATAATGGGGGTGTTGTGAGGAGGGGAGATTAGCCTTTATAATGGGGGTGTTGTGGGGAGGGGAGATTAGCCTTTATAATGGGGGTGTTTTGGGGAGGGGAGATTAGCCTTTATAATGGGGGTGTTGTGGGGAGGGGAGAATAAGCCTTTCATGGCTGTCCACTGCCATTTTGGAAGAAAATAGTTTCTAGAATCCAAAAAACATTTTTTTAAAAAGTAATTTCTTTTAAAATTTAAATTTATATAAAGTCTATCTTTCTTCCCTTTTACCCCTATTTTGTAAGTTTCCTCTCCATTTTGTAGGTGTCCAGCTTTTCCAGGATCTGTATGATTTCCATAGAACCTTCTTTTCCGAGATTTTTTTTTCTTGCTCTTCTTTTCCCAAGAGGAGGCCTCCTCTTAATTTTACCGTCCATACTCATAGTGACCTCTCAGGGTCATCCTTATCCTGTCTCGACTTTCCCCTTACCCCTGATCCTCATCTAACCTAGCTATTCATTCTCTCTGAAGGCAGATCTTTTCCTTGGGCTGCTGTGGTTATACAGTCTTGTGGTTTTCCTGTATACCATATGTTTTTCCATGAGATCTGTAAGCTCCTTAGTGATTGCTATAACAACATACCTGGGGCTGGATAATTTATGAGGCATTAAAGTTCGTTTGGCTTATAGTTCTGAAGACTGAGCACAGGAACATGTTGCCAGCCACCTCTTCATCTGGTGAGGGGCTTGGTGGCTACATCTCAACATGGCTGAAGGTATCACAGGATAGGACACGGAAGCCACCTGTCACCTTATAAAGTCACTAATGCCACCATGTGGGACCCACTTTAATGGCCTCATAAAATTCCAATTACCCCCATATGAATATGGGGATTAAGATACCAACATGAGACCATTATAGAGACCCACGCAAACTGAAGCAGCTTCCACAGGAACTAAGAACGAGCTAGGCTCATCATGAGATCCCCAGAGATCTGCATGATGGCACATGTGGGGGTCGCGGATGTAGAGCTAACTCTCCCTTGGCCTTAGCTTCCTCATTAATACCGAGGGAAGAACAGTTTCCAGAGCTCACTGCCTTTTCGAGGCTGCTCACAGAATATGCAGAGTACAGCGCTTCGGTACTGCAGACCTGAGGTTCTCATACTGCAAACCACAGTTCTCATTTTCGCCATTTTCATTCCATCTGACTCACATACAGAGATTTGCTGCCCGGTGACCCCGTGATAGAGCCTGGTTGCTGTGATCACCTGGGTGGCCACACACAGGACCCTTCAGGAACATGCCAGCATCCTAAGTTCTATTTGCTTGCAACTGTGGAGAAGGTTCCTTGGAAAAATTTCTTCCGAAGCTTGTTTTATACATAGTGCATCATAAACAAGCAGACAATTAAAAGATGTGATTAAAACTGACTGTGAGTTTATGTGCTGAGATAATTGATTTGGAGAATTTTTGCAAAGAAGGTGAAGTGTTGGCTTTCTAAATCAAAAAACACAATTGTTTTAATTGGTCTATACATCTCATTAGCCAGTTGTCTAGGAGACAGAAGAGGTACTAAAGTAAAGATATGTTTTAGAACGGATGACCATACACCAACATGATTAAATCAAGACATTTTTAACAGTGTAAGGAGGCTGTGATGGTGACACAGGGACAATAGAATAAATCCAGATTATTCTAGGCAGAAACCTTGAGACTAGGAGTGTGGCGTGCTCAGTTCTGGTTATGTGGCTCCCACAAAGGCCAAAGGTATTTCACTTTTTGGATGAGTCCATCTGTGTCTAGCATAGATAACTGTTACCTCCTCTGTTTATATCTGGCAGGAAATTTTCAGAGTTGTATAGCACAATATAATATAATTATAATTCCTGGTTAATCAGAAGCCACTATAGATAAAGCAAAACTTTATTGACTCTGAAACAGCACTCAGTCAGGAAAGGTTCCTGCAGTGACCTCGGAAGTTAGTCCCCCACTCTTCCCAAACAGATCTCAGCAGAGGTGTCGATGTTTTTGTTCAAATCAGACTGACCCGTTACAGTTACTGCATTTCCAGCACTATTTCAAATGGAGGCAAACACCAATAGCTTTACATGATATCTCTAAACATTATGCCATCATGTAGAGATACCTTTGTGACGTTAGGTGACATTTGTGGCAACGCTGAGTAACTGCTGGCACTTAGTGGGAAGACAGAGCAGAGGTCTTATAAGAAAATTACTCCCAGGTAACAAAATATTGAAAATTCAATTATGCTGTGTTTATTACAGGCTTACATTAGCAACTATAGTCCTAATAAAGACCTTGATAATAAACAAATTAATGGGAACACCAGGGGGGTACTTAGGGAAATATTTTTCTCTGTATAGTATTCTCTGCATTGATTTCTAAAGTGCTCCCGATGACAGTGCAGACCTTGCTGAAGAAATTCTCGACGTAAATTATGTGTATAAGAACATGTGACATGTTAAAGTACTCAAGATTATGAAAACAATTTTAAAATATAATGACAGTGTGCAATAAATTTAATGTTTAACATTTCACG
Source organism: Ellobius talpinus (assembly GCA_001685095.1). Classification (NCBI taxonomy): domain Eukaryota; kingdom Metazoa; phylum Chordata; class Mammalia; order Rodentia; family Cricetidae; genus Ellobius; species Ellobius talpinus. Next base: position 4,102 of record LOJH01016137.1, on the reverse strand, counting down.
TTATGCGTGTGGATAAATCATCTCGGAAAGACAATCTGCTGGATGCAAATAAGGAGAAACCATAATGGGGAGGCACAAATGGTCTGAATTCTAATTAAAACAGTATGTCATGGAAGTCAACGCATTCATTTTCCCGTCACAGAGCTGATTTAAAAACATGTCCTCAACATGAAGGTCTTCATAAAGAGCTTGGACTATACACATATCTATTTCTTCACAAAGAAAATGAAATGATTTGACTGTATAGGGCTAAGATTTGTTTGTATTGATTCCTCCTACCTTCTTCGATACTGTGCCTCAGTCCGTGAGCACTTCTCCCATCCATCTACGTTAATTCGGTGATTGAATTTTAATTTTATTCACTTATATTTTGCTGCTGCTTATTGAACCCGAGGTTTTGTGCATGCTTAGCATGCGCTCAGCTGCTGACTTAAGACCCTAACCCCAAGTTGTCAAAAATATTCAATTGGTCATCTGCTTCAGATGTGCGTCATGCACCGTGAAGAACAGGCTTGGGAACTTGATTCTCCCTTCCCCTCCCCAAGATACAGATATTTTCAAAGTAATACCTTAAATGCGGAATGCCTTAGAAACCAGGGATAATAGTATGGGAATTTAGGGCTGAGCCTGTTTAGTTGACCTTTGGATTACAAGAACTAAGTGAAAGCGATGCTTAAGTTGACCTTTGAAAGATTGGGAGCAGTTTGATCACTAAGGGTTGTCAGGGGACTCCTGCAGGTTGTCAGCAAGGACGATCAAAGCAAAAAGAAAACAACCACATGGTTTACTTACGGGATGTGGGCAGTATGACAGGGTCCATTTTAATGTCTTCATCATGACACTCAAGAAAAAAAATAACCAGAGAGTCATACAATTTAGTATTTAAATAATGGGAAAGAGAGCTTTGGAAACACAAGTCTTTCTGTGTAGTTTGACTGGACTCTTTTCTAGCCTCTTCTGGGAAATGGAGCAATTCTAGAGAGGTCAAGAGAAACGAAGAAGAAATGAAACTTTTCTAGAAGAAAGGAAGGAATAGAAGAAGAGCAGAAATTTGAATGTCCTCACATATCTATTTACTGAAGAATCAGGAGAGTTTTCAATAAATAAATAATAAATGGTTTGCACTTGATGTAAGGATTTGACCATGGAAAGATTTCAAACAGGGGAGTAAAGCAAAGGAGTAAACTTGAGAAAGATTTTGGAAGTGATTGGTAAATAATGGGAAGGAAAAATAGAAAATTGAGCTCACTTTGGTAAATCACTGTGATTGCCATGATGCAACAGACGTAATGTAAGCCACCATGCAGGTTTATTGTGTTTTAAAATTTACAGCAGTTTATGCTTGAAAACTTTAAGACTTCTCCACTGTGAAGGGGAAAGAATATGTTTAGGCCACAGCTCCTATTTTAGCGTTAGATGATAATATGATTTCAGGTGAGAAACAGGAGAAAAGGCACTGACCAAGTGTCAGACGGCCAACAAGAAAAGAGCAGAACTCAAAAGGAAGCTTACCACAGATCCGGGCAGCTAACACAAGACAAACGAAGAAATTATCGCGACTCCACGAGTAACCAAATGCTAGACTAACCTTCAGAGGCAAAAGGGATATCTAAATGATGGCCAGAAAAATTAAAAGCAAAGGCAGAAATCTCTAGTAATAAAGCCATGTGACTAAAGAGGTCCAAGGTGCACACCTGCCTGTAGTTCTTAAAAGAGTTAGTTCTAGCCCCATAGGCTTCACTTTTCAGCCGTGAGGTCTTTGAAAAGTCACAGACAATCACCCTGTATATTATGAAGGAATAAACGGAAGCTTGAGTAACAATGTCTTTAGGAAATGAGAATCTAAAATAAATTTCAGATTTACTTGAATTGAATGTATTGAAATACATTTCAAAAATGTAGCATAACCCGAAGGAGAGCCAAAGAGGCATTCTGAAGATGTCTGCTCAGCAGGGACAGGTTCCAAAAGCTTCTCAAATGGTCCTAGGGAGGAGGCAAGATGCTGAGCTCTAAGTCATGGTCCAGAGACTTCTAGCACAAGACTGATAAAGATTTCGAGGAAGACAGATTGGGCTCAGATTGGGCTCACTTCCTAAGTTCATTGTATGGGCCAGCAGAGGACTTTTCTGTCATGATTTTAAAGATGGGGGGGAATGAGACTTTTAAGACAGCAAGAAAACCACTGAAAATGAGAGAGGTTGCCCACACTTCCACTGAGATGTAATGAGTGATAAGACACTTGAACCGGAAAGATGTTCATGCGTTTAATGATCAGTAATGCCAGTGGCTATGGGATGTGGTCCATCGTAATGTCTTCTTCAGCATCAGATGGGGAACCACTATTTCCTATGTAAATAAAAAATTAAGGACTTCGTTTTATAATTACCTAGTATCTTGAGGTGTGTTGTGGTATACCGAAAGACTTAGATTTGCAGGTTTTGCTTTTAAAAATGACTATCTGTTAATTGATAATTATCAAACATCTGCTTGCAAACAACATGCATTGGGAAGGAGGTAAGCCGTGGAAGAAATATAAACAAACTGCATTTAATGCATAATAAAATAATTAGGAGTTATTAATAACCCAGACTCCTGTCAAAATTATTTCAAAAAAATCTGAACATGTCAGTGGCATACTTAATATGAAAAATATGCAAAATACAGTTAAAAGAAACAGACTACAGGTTTATGTTTTTCACAACATAATGAATCTGTTGACAGGATATATATCGCTGTTATTTATAATCCCATAGTGACAAGAAAATGTCACCAATTACTGGTTTCAATGACAGACACAATTTACTCTTAATGATTTATACCCATTAGGGAGAAAAATGTAGGCTACAATAAGATAAGCTACCCTCCTATTCTCCAGGAATAGCAAGTTCTCTGAACGTGCATGGGCAAAGGATAACGAGCTATTTTTGTTAATTTACCTATATAACACCTTAAGTTACAAACTAAAGTACTATATTCTCAAGTATGACTTTAAAAACAGATATCAACAAAAGTATGGTGTCCACAGAGTGGCTTTCCAGCCATTTTTGCATCGATCTATATCTCTTTAAATATGAACCGGCTTTCAAGGAGGGAGGAATACCATTTAAAAGCCACTGAATCAGCCCTTCAGGTAAGTATTTACTACCTAAGAATTCTAAACCAAAAGAAATATGTATTTCAACACTCCAGTTTTAAAGAAACTTAGGATGATGGTATCAGAGGGTCAGATAATTGTAAAATGGATAGGATATTAAACATTAAAAGGCAATTTATTACACTGGGAATATATATGAAGAAAGTTGAGAAAATTCTTATCCAGTCATCTAAAATAATTTTGTGGAAAATTGTAAAAAATATAGAAGTTGAAATTATAAGGAAATACCTGAGCAAAATCAAAAGGGAGGAGAAAACAAGGATATTAGATATCTTTAATGTTACAGAAAGAAGACATGGAGACTTATCTTGAAGTCGGATAAAAAGGCCACCAAAGCTAACGTGATCCTGGGAAACAAATTTTGAGAATGTGGATCATGTTTGTTGTTTCTGACACAGTGTTCAGATACATCAGAGATAATAAAGTGCTTTGGTTATGATTACTTGCCCAAGACTTCACAAAGTTGGGCCCATCGGCCTTCTGTCGTGGAGCTCACAAAGCCACACACCTCTCTTAGGGTTTATAGGGAGCTAATGGTTGCTGGTGTAGTCTCTGGTAAATGACCTGTGCACCTATAAATAACACTTTATCCATGTTCCTGTAAGTGACCTCAGTGAAACCTACTAGTTTATTGCCTTCAAAGAAAGACATCAAAGTAGAACGAGACTGTTTGATAAGAAGACTGTCTGGAGTGAGACTAGAAAGATCAATACAGTAAAAATACATTATACGCATATATAAAAATTATGTAATCAAACACACGTTTATGGATGATATATATGCTAATAACAGCACCTTTTTTAATGATAGGAGGAATTTCATTATATGTCCTGTTTTTAAAAAGGTGGGATAGGCCGGGCAATTGTGGCGCACGCCCTTAATCCCAGCACTTGAGAGGCAGAGGCAGGCGGATCTCTGTTAGTTCGAGGCCAGCCTGGTCTACAAGAG
>LOJH01016136.1:0-23017 GCA_001685095.1 Ellobius talpinus | reverse complement strand
ACAACTATCACATGTACTCACTCATAAGTGGTTTTTAAACATAAAGCAAAGAAAGAAAACCAGCCTAAAAACCACAATCCCAGAGAACTTAGACAACAATGAGGGCCCTAAGAGAGACATACATAGATCTAATCTACATGTAGAAAGTAGAAAAAGACAAGATCTCCTGAGTAAATTGGGAGCAGGGGACCTTGGAGGAGGACTGAAGGGGAAAGGGGAGAGGCAGGGAGGGGAGCAGAGAAAAATGTAGACCTCAATAAAAATCAACAAAAAAAGACTAAATCAAAGAAGGGTGCAAAGGGAAAGGGGAAAGGACTCGGAGAAGAGAAGGGAGAGGAAGCAGTGGTAGGGTTATTAGAAAAAACTAAAAAAAATACTAGGCTGAAAGCTAGAGGACCTGGTGCAAATCCATGTCAGTCAGTCCTATGCTTGTTGCTTCAGTCTCTGTGAGTTCATATGAGATTTGTCCATGTTGATTTAGAGGACCTTGTTCTCCTGGTGTCCTCCATCCTCTCTGGCTCTTACACTCTTTCTGCCTCCTCTTCCCTGTGGTTCCCTGAGCTATCCCTGAGGGGAGGAATTTGATGGAGACATCCCATTTAGCTCTGAGTTCCAAGGTCTCTCTCTTTGCATAGTATCTGGTTGTGTCTTTGTATTTGTTCCCATCTGCTACAGGAGGAAGTTTCTCCAATGATGGCTGAATAAGGCACTGATCGGAGGTCTCTGGGCTACCTGCTTTCTGGTTCTTGGTCACCTGACCAGAATCGGGTATGGGTTCTATCTTGTGGAGTGGAGTGGACCTTACATCAAATCAGAGATTGGCTGGCTAGTCCCACAAGCTTTGTGCCACCATTGCACTAGCACATTTTGCATAAAAAATAGCATTGCAGATCAAAGACTTTGTGGCTGGATTGGTGTTTACATTTCTCTTTTGGTAGCCTGCAGAGTACTTTCCCATACCAAAGACACCATAATATGATGGTGAAGGTTCTATGTGGGCAGCAGCTTGCCCTCTCCATGTTCAATGAGTTGCGTAGATGTGGTCTTTTGCAATGGGACCTCCTGTCCATTTGATGAGAGCAACATATTCTTTTAGCAACTACCTAGGTTGTTTGGAGATTTCCATGGGAACCCTTTGGCCCACAACTCAATAGGATATAACCCAGTCCCAGTACTGGAAACTTTGTTTTGTGGTAAGAGATGGCCAATTGGGACTTGGGAGGTTTTCTTCTTACCCAAGGGCGACTTGGGAAGAAAACACAAGGTGCAGAGTTACAGGCAAATTGAGGAGATGCTGTCCTGAATTATTCTACTCAGTACTTAATGTGGTTTCACACACTCAAACTCCTCTATGAGTATGAAGTTGTCTCTTTGCTTTATGCTTACTTTTTTCAAGTCTCAAGGTCCTCTGATTTAAAAAAAAGTGTTCACAGGTAGAAATTAAAAGAAGTGACAGAAAACTCATGAGGCCAAATGACTCTTGGGAGTACCTGAAAAAAAGTATTCACTCAAGATCCAGAGCATCAAGATCCAGAGCATGTGAGGCTGGGGAGATAAAGTGCTTACTGTTCAAGCATAAGGACCAATGTTTGGCTCTCCAGAATCCACAAAGAAAGCTAAAATGCATTGCAGTCACCTGTAATCCCAGCATTTAGGACACAGACAAAAAGCCAAAAGGAATTGAAGCCACCTATAATCTCAGCATTTAGGACCCAGACAGGGGATCCCAGGAACAAGCTGGCTAGCCAAACTAGCCAGAACTGGTGAGTTCCAGGTTCAAGGAGAGATCCTGGATCTAAAAATAATGTAGAGAACAATCAAGAAAGGCACCTGGTATTAACCTCTGGCCTGCACATGCCCATGCCCTCATAAGTGCACTACACACACACACACACACACACACACACACACACACACGAACATTCACCAAAGCAGAGTTTTGAAAAGTTCTTCTCATATGTTATAATTGCAGGTGTAATTTTTAAGTCACAAGTTGGAGAAAGATTTAGTATATATAATTCAAAGACAGATTCCAGGGAGCTCAAGACTACCCTGCAGTGCTATGCAAATATTTGCAGGTTGGTGTAGATGTATATTTGTGAATTGCTTCTCTTAGAAAGGTCTCATTAGGTTCTTGGGGAGCTGTTTCTTCAGAGTTGGGTGAGGTATAAGTTGCCTCGAGATCAAAGGAACTAACCCTTTGACTTGTGAATGAACCAAAAAGGAAAAAGGGGGGTGATTTTGGAGTACCTCAGGAAGTGGAAGGGTCTAGCATTCTCCCAGGGACTAGTACTGAGAAAGGCAACTTCGTGACAGCTTAGTCACCAGGGAAATGGGAAAAGGTTCTGTTGGAGTGGAGATTAATGGATGGAGAGAGGAAAGTTGGGCCTGATACCAAAAAGAAGTTTCTAGCATCAGTCAGCTGCAAAACAAAATGAACTTCCTTTTTCCTACATGTTCTTCCAAGCCTCATAAATCCCCAGCTTGTTTCTCAACCCACATCCTGCAGAATGAAACCAGAAGAGCAGCCCTACTTCACTCTGGACCAGTGATACCAGGGATACAGCTGGTGAAAAATCCTATGATCTTTCCCAAGGCCCACACTGGGCCCCCAGTTGCCCCTAAGTGCTGCTGCTGCCCCAGGTTTCTCTGAATCCACATGAACAGGATTATAGAGCACCTTGGTGATCACTTTTAAATCTCTTCCACTAGAAGTTGGATAGAGTTGGCTGACCTGTGCTGGCTTTGCTGCTGCATTGACCTAATGAGAAGGCTGTTGTCTTAGAGGGACAAGTGCTGTGATGAATCACTATGACAAAAAGTACCTTGGAGAAGAAAGGGCCTAATTTCACTTAAACGTCTATATTACTGTTCGCCAAGGGAAGTCAGGTCAGCAACTCAAGCAGGGCAGGAACCAGGTGGAGGCAGGAGCTGATGCAGAAGTCACGAAGGAGTACCACTCTACTGGCTTGCTCATCCTGCTTTCTTGCAGCATCCAGGACCACAAGTCCCAGGATGCCACCATCCACAGTGAACAAACCTCTCCCACTTCGATCTCAAGTCAAGAAAATGCCCCCACAGATTTCTCCACAGAACAATTAGTGAGGAATTTTCTCAGTTAATGTTCCCTCTTCTCAATTGACTCTAGCTTGTGTCAAGTTGACATAAAACTAGTCAGAGTAGCTTCTCTGCTTGTCTCATTTGTTGAAATAATCAGACTCTTCCCCCAAATGTTTCCCCCATAGCAATGGCAGAGATGCAAGGAACCAACAGAAAACCTCAAGCTTACTCTTGCAACAAGCACACTGTCATTTGTGCTCAAGTTAACAAGTCATATGACCAAACCCAAAGCCATATGGCCAAGCAGTATATTCCTACTTTTTAGAGAGAGAGTAGCTGCAAAGTTACTTTGGCTTGGATATGGCCAAGAGAAGTATCAGAGACAAAATGCAGTCAACTATGTCAGTGTTGATGAAGTCAGCTCTTAGTACATGCATCAGCTACCCATCTGTGAGTTTCCCAATTCATGAGAACCAAGCTTGAATGACTGGTGTCATTCAGGAGAGGGTAAGATGGGGGGAGAATCAATCCCTGGTTAATTTTGTTTCTGTCTCACTGCTCTCAATAATACACCATGTGCATGTTCAGTGCATAAGATCCCAGACAAAAGCACCTTCACTGCACCCATTCACACAGACCACAGTTTGCAATATAAGAATCTTCAGTGATTTGTCCCAGGAGAAATGCTCAAAGGGAACATGTAATTCAAAGTGAGCTCTTGATATACATAGCATGTTGAGCCCAATTTTGTAGGTTATCCCATATAAAAAGAAAAGAAGTTGTCCGTTTTTCAATGTTTACAGCTTAAATAACCTAAAATTCTGCCAACATTGCCTGTGATTGCACCTGTCTGGTTGGCTTTGCAGGTCTGTGTAACTCGGCTGATAGCTGGATGATTGTGCCCAACATCAAGCAGAACCACTACACTGTGCATGGCTTACAAAGTGGCACCAAGTATATCTTCATGGTCAAGGCCATCAACCAGGCAGGCAGCCGCAGCAGTGAGCCTGGGAAGTTGAAGACGAACAGTAAGTGCTGTGAACTCAGCTGAGCTGTCATCTCACATTTGCTCATTTCTTGGCTAACACTTCTCCTCCTTGCTTTTCTTTTTCCCTTTCTGTCTTGGGCATCACTGACTGGCTCAGAACAAGCAAGTAAAGAATCAGTGTGAAGTGCTGATGTTCCCAGCAGCTACCCCTGCGTGTCAAAGTTGATTCTGTGTCTTCTAGGTCATGTGGCCATTAGTTTCTTTGCATATAGTTGCTCTCATTTCTTGAGAAAACAGTCCTGAAGAAGTTCTTGTGCGAAACTGAACAGGTGCCTCTAAGGCCTGATACAGAACACACTCTGTAAATGTTAGATAGGATTGTTTCCCATAGTAGAAAACAAGTTCATCACTCTTTCTTCAGAAATTCTTTGTTTTATTTCAAGTATCTGTTTGGGTCTGTGATTCTCAACCATGGGCAATTTTGTCTTTCCTCCCACAGCCCGAGTCCATGTAGCATTTGATAATGTCTGGAGACATTTTCCTGCATTATCACAACTGAGGAGGATGCTGCTGGCATCAAATGAATGGAAGACAGGCATATTCAACATCTATGGCATAGAGGATAGCACTCAACACAATGAATGATGCAGCCTGGCCTTGTGTCTCGTGGTTCTGTCATTTTACTGTTACTGACACTGTCTCTGTCTACATGTGTTTTGTTTTCATCTCTTTTCTTTCTTCACATCTCTTTGATCTAGAAAGATTATGCTATATCAGAATGGTGCCATGCTGTGGGGTTGCCAGTCAACAGAAACAATTAATGAGTTCTCAAGAGGAACTCTCATTTAACCATATCCTTGTCTCCCAGAGCATGGTAGCACATGATTTGATCTTAGGACAAGTGATGGGTAGAAGAAGAACTCTGGATTAAGCGTGAGAAAGCTGAAACCCTGCCACATGTCTTTTATATTTTCTTAAAAAAAACCATTTCATTTCATTATGATTGTAGATTCCCTGAAAACCTGTAGCTATTACAGAGACTTCTGTATACCCTGTATTCAGCTTGCCCTAGTGTCAGCGTCTTACATGACACTGACTCATTTATCACAACATATGAAGTTAGCATTAGTACATTTCTGTTGCTTAAGTCCTAGGCTTTATGCAGATTTTACAGTTCCTTTAATAGGATCCAGTCTAAGAACTCATCTCACATTTGGTGGTTCCTCACATTCTCCCCATTTTTAAGAGAAGATTTTGGTTCTTCATTTTTAAAACAGGAAACTTTAGCCTCATTTATACGCTGATAAATTTGAAACAATTTTGAGAATATAAGAATAATATTATGCCATGCTTTGTTAACAGCCACGGAGCACATGAAAATGAACTTATACATACTCAGGTCAACAGCTTTTAATTACACTCGAGCATGCATTTGATCTCTCAAGAACTGGTGGAGCTCCTAGCAAATTTAAGATGCCGTGCACCAGGCTGAGGACACTGTGACAACATTTAGCTCCTACAGATGGTCTTCTCTCAAGGAGACTGTAGACTGCTTGAGGAGACAGAACACTAAGCCTTAGTTATCATTGAATTTCTGAAGTCTGTAATGGCAGCAACTCATGAAAGTGTAGAGCATTCAAAAGAGCATCACCCTGTATAGCCATGGTAGCTTTTCAGGGTAAGGAAAGATTAAGGGATGTGAAGAAGAGGGAATATCCCATGACAAAGGAATAACATGTACAAAGGCCCAAAGAAAATATTATATCTGTGCAATAGAAAAGGATCAGCATAGTAAAAATAAAACATAACTTGACAGGATAGCTGAACAATGAAGCTAGAGACAAAACCCATATTGTAAAACTTATGCACATTGGTGCACACCTATAATCCCAGCACTCAGGACAGTGAAACAGGATCCCAAATTCCAGACCAGCTTAGCCTTTGTTGTGGGACAAAGCCCAGTAATACCACACCACATACACACACACACACACACACCAATTTTAAAAAATATAAACTAGCTAAGCCTGTTCTCATTGGCCTGTAATCCTACCTACAGGAAGAACCTAAATTCAAGGCCAGCTTAGTCTACAGAATGAGTTCAAGACCAGCCTGAGCAATTTAGTGAGACCCTGTCAGATATGGCTTAGGATATTACTCAGTGACAGAGTGATTGACTACAATGTGTGGACCCATGGTTCCCATCCCCAGCATCACAAACCAAAAACAAACAAAACCAAATGGTGAACCCATTATGGATCATGAAGCAGTTGGTTTTTTGAGAGCAGTGTTTGAGGGGAGATAGGTTGACAGGTTTATATGGTAGGGGCTGGATGAGGATCTGAAAAACATGATTTGTTACACTGTGATGTGGTGAAAGGATTAAAATGAAGGAAGATTGACAGCTGGGGAATGTGTCCAGAGATTATTATGAGAGTTGGCCAAGCAAAAGAATAGTAGCCAGGATAAGGTCGTGTCCTCTGCAAGTGGTCTGATGAATTAAGTTCTGTAGTAACACAATCATTAACTTCCTTCTCAGGCTAATTTGTCTTCATTGAAGCCAAAGCCTGAAAGCTGGTAAGAATGGGCAGTGGTTTATTTTTTGAAAGACCTCTGTGGCCCAGACAGAATTGGCTCAATGAGAACACAAAGCTTGGGTCCCACTGAAGCTGGTGGGCCCCTGCTGTGTGTGAGAGTGACTGAGAGAGGGGGCTAAGACAAGCAGGACACTGCACGCAGTTATCCATTGCAAGTCCCTTCTTTCTGAACATTCTGCTGCTATTCCTCACTGGCATTAGGCCAAACAGCACTCAGGCCTACATAAATGGTGAGCTCCAAGATGGAATTTTTTTCCTCCTCTGCCCATTAGTGTCAAAAGATTTTTACTCGCATTTGTCTTTCACCTGTAAAAATTGGAATATTTTAAGAAAGCGCATCTTTGCTCTCTTCTGAGCTTATTCCATGACTTATCCCTAACAGTTGCTGGCATGAACATCCATAGAGACTTTTATATTTTTACAAGCCAAGCCAAGTTTAAACTTTAAAATGTAAACTATAGGTATAATCGAGTAGGTGTGATAGCCTATGAGAGCTACCTTCTCGGTCCTTGAGAACGTTTTTTTCCTTTTAAGTCAGATTTCTATTCTTTTATCCTTTTTATTTAATTGTTTTTAGTATACAGATATCAATTTTATATCAAAGTATAAGCCCCAAAAGTTAGAAGTTTAAGTTTATCATAACACAAAAATGATACATTAGAAATAAATTTAAGACTGGATAAGACTTATGTTCAAACATCCATAAAACATTGAAGGTCTCAATAAGATACAAACAAGCAAACAATTCTTTTGACAATTTCAGATATGAGTACTGTATTTACATTATTCTTCTTCTCCCTCTTCTCCTTCTAATTCCTTCCATATCCCTCCCACCTTTTCTCAAATTCTTAGCTTCCTATTCTTTAATTGTAAGTCTTACACAAACACATATGTATGTATGTATGTATATGTGTGTGCATATATATATATGTTTATAAATGCCATATGCTGAGATCATTTAGTATCACTCACATGTGTTTAAGGCTGACCTCTTTGGATTGGCTAACCTATCAGAGGGCTTACCCTTAGAGAAGACTGATCCTTCCTTTCTCAGCAACCATCAATTTGCCTCTGTCTCTCTTCGAAGGGTGAAACTTTGTGGGAAATTTCCAGTCCACATTGGCATGTCAACTGGCTTCCCTTTGATATCTACAGAAATATAAAACACGGATCAGTAAACTGTAGTTCAAGGGCCAAATCTGAATACCTACATTTATAAATAAAGGTTTATTTACATATACCCATACCCATTCATTTATCAATTTGTGACTACTTCCTCACTACAAAGACAAAGGCATAAAAGAAACCACATGGCCTACATAACTGAAAATATTTATTTTCTTACCCTCTGCAGAAAAAGTGTGCTTGTCACTGACCTAAAGGCAAAAATGTTTGAGGTTCTGGTGTTATGTTTAAATCCAAGCAGAGCCACCCATATTTAAGTGAACACAGTTCTCCATGAGGTCTCCAGCCCAAGCATGCGTTGCGTACAGTCATATTTACCAGGCTTTTTTCCTGTGATTCCATGGGACTTGCATACTGAACAGAAGGCCTTTTCTAAGTGCAGCAGGGGTTGTAAAGTTGGACAGTGTGTTATCACTACCAAATTGTAATGTTTCCTGTTTTAAAATGTTCTGTACCTTATGTGGTAATAGCCAATTGGCTGTACTCAGTCCTATTATTGAAGTGACAGAGAAGTAACAGTTACATCAAAATTCCTGTAGATGACTGTGCCAGGATTTTTAATTTTTCATTTTTAAATTTTTAAGTTTTCAAAACACAAAGGTGAATAATGAAAAAAGAATTGTATCTATTATATGTATTAATAAATCCAGAAATAGAAAACTTGAGCATTACTATCATTTACCCTTGCTGAAATAAATTTTAAAAATATAGTCCCTAAACAGTTATACTTTTCCTTTTACCAATCTCAGAATGATGTGTTTGAGTGTTTAGAACACTCTACATTCCGACTTGAAATCTTGATTTATTTGTTCTTTGTTCTGGAGTCTATTTAGCATGGGTGTAATTCAGGCCTGATTAAATGTGGAAGTCCTTGAAAATAAGGTCTTCATTTTTCTCCTCCTTTCCAGGATGTTCTTCAGCCAGAATGCGCTTGTGCCCCGATCCCCCTATCCTATCCAAGGTTGATTCTTGCCCATTCCTTTCTGAATAGTTAGAGAGCAACACTGTACTCCTCTCTAGAAAATAACCAGAAACTCAAGGAAGCACAGCCATGCTCTTGTTCAGCACTGCTCTTCCTAGAACATAAAAATTTCTGAATAATTTTTTTGAACATCATGAAAAGTATAAATAAATAAATACCTTTTAAAAACTGTTTCTAAATATTAAATTGCTATTAGAATATAAGATACTCTTTTTTGGTAGGAAGTATAGCTCAGGGAATAATGGCTTGTTCTAGGCTTTGCCTCTTCGTCTGTATTTTGTGTGTATGGGTATTTTGCCTGTATGTGTGTCTGCAAACCATGTGCATGCCTTATGCCCAGTGAAGTCAGAAAAGAGCATCAGATCCACTGGAACTAGAGTTACAGATTGTAGTGAACTGCCAAACCCAGGCCCTCTGGATGAGTAGTTAGTGCTCTTAACCCCTATGCTATCTCTTCATCCCTTGCTTCAGACTTTTAAATCTGACTGTGAAGATATACCATTTGTTACATTCCAATAAGCAGTACTTTTTCACTTCTTTTTCTTTTGTGAACTTGTTTCTAGGTCAGCCATTTAAACTGGATCCCAAATCTGCGCATCGAAAACTGAAGGTATCCCATGATAACCTGACAGTGGAACGAGATGAGTCATCATCCAAAAAGAGTCATACGCCTGAACGCTTCACCAGCCAAGGAAGTTACGGAGTGGCTGGAAACGTGTTCATTGATAGTGGCCGGCATTACTGGGAAGTGGTCATAAGTGGAAGCACATGGTAGGCAGACTCTATTTTCCTCCAACAGTAAAAAGCACAAACTATTCTCTACTTTGTCAAGGATATCAATAAGCTACTTTGTACTTTATCGAGGTTATAAGTTTATAACCAGTATCCATTCTGAAGAGTAAAACCTACCCCTGCAATAATGCTACATAGCAAACATCCCCCAAATTAGTGTGTCTTCAAAGCAACCATTTACTAATGCTATTAAACACATATATTTGTGGGTTAGCTGATAAGGATTAATCTAAACTGGATTTCTACTTTAATCTACAGGTTGGGTCTAGGTCTAGTTGATGTCTCTGTTTCCAGCAATGCAGAAATCTAGCATAGTAGTACAGGCCTATAACCCCAGTATTCATGAAGCAGAGGCAGGAAGAACTAGAGTTCAAAGTCATCTTCATGTGTGTGTATGTATATATACATGTACACACACATATATACATATATATGTATATATATACACACATATATATAGAAAGAGATAAAGATATAGTGAGTTCAAGGCCAAAAGAAAAAGAGGAGGTGATGTCATTCTCATTTTACAGATGGCGTGACTAAGGCATGGCCCCAAATCCATAAAATTCACAGTTGGTAGTTACAAAGTCTGTAGTCAGGGGTCTAAATTTTAACTAGGAGCCCATAAATAAAGGACAAGAAAGTTAATATCTTGATTTTACAGGTCAGGAATTTTTTTTCCCAAGTACTCAGCCTGGGGCTGTAAATAGTGGGAAAGCAGTCACAGACAATGCATGTACAAATGGGTAGGACTGGGTGCCAATAGAACTTCATTTGTGAGAATAGGCAGGGGGCCAGAGTTGACCCCCGGGTTGTAGTTTGTTGATCTCTGCTCTAACCGCCATAGTATGCCATTACTCGCTGAAGGGCGATATAGCTTTGAAAAGTTATAATGATGCTTTCACGCATGAACGAACGTACTTAGTGAGTGATAGCTGACATGAAAGAAGGGAAGTTGTGGAGAAGGATTCAAGCGGGAGAGGGAGGGAGATGAGAGCAGTAAAAATGACTAAAATTCTTTGCATAAATATATGAGACTGCCAAGTAATAAAAAATTAAAACAAAAATAAAACTTAAAATAAATATTCAAAAGTACAAAACCTGAAATTCATGAGGACACCAACAGTGTTTGTTTTAATCCAAGAATGATAAGGCACTTCTAAAACAAGTCATTTTCATATGAATCCTTGCAAATAATACAATGTACACAAAGTGCACATAGCTGGGTACAAGTCAACCCAAATCTAAGGAACCTTGCTCAATGGCTATCCCCACTCTCTTAATAATGGTATCTGTATTAGCCTAGCAGGTAGTTTTTCATCTCATATTATCCTCCTGATTCTCTTTGCCTAGACTATTTTCTTTTTTTCTTCTTTTCCACAGTGTAACTTATTTTTATTTTTTTAAATTTTTATTGTTTTTATTGAGATATACATCCTTCACCACTCCCCTCCCTTCCTCTCCCTCCCCTTCTGCCCTCTCCTGTGACCCCTACACTCCCAATTTACTAAGGACATCTTGACATCTTCCTATGTTGATCCTTGTATGTCACTCTTAGGGTCCTCTTTGTTGTCTAGGTTCTCTGGGGTTGTGAATTGTAGCCTGGTTTTTCTTTGCTTTATGTCTAAAAGCCACTTATGAGTGAGTACATATGATATTTGTCTTTCTGGGTCTGGGTTACCTCACTCAGTATCTTTTTTTCTAGATTCATCCATTTGCCCGCAAATTTCAAGATGTCATTATTTTTTACCACTATGTAGTGCTCCATAGTGTAAATGTGCCAAATTTTCCTTATCCATTCTTCAGTTTAGGGACATCTAGGTTGTTTACAGGTTATGACTATTACAAATAATGCTGCTATGAACATAGTTGAGCACATGTCCTTGTGGCNGAGTGAGTACATATGATATTTGTCTTTCTGGGTCTGGGTTACCTCACTCAGTATCTTTTTTTCTAGATTCATCCATTTGCCCGCAAATTTCAAGATGTCATTATTTTTTACCACTATGTAGTGCTCCATAGTGTAAATGTGCCAAATTTTCCTTATCCATTCTTCAGTTTAGGGACATCTAGGTTGTTTACAGGTTATGACTATTACAAATAATGCTGCTATGAACATAGTTGAGCACATGTCCTTGTGGCATGATTGAGCCTCTTTTGGGCATATACACAAAAGTGGTATTGCTTGGTCTTGAGGTAGGTTGTTTCCTAATTTTCCGAGAAATCACCATACTGATTTCCAAAGTGGCTATATGACCATTTTCAAGTTCTAACATTCTGTCAGATGATGGAGAAGAAGTCCTACTTCTTCCAAGGCTGTGGGATTCACTGGCACTTGAAATTTTTGTGTGTTCCTTTGTGTGTGTGTGTGTGTACATATGGAGGCCAGCTGCTTCCTCAACCGCAGCCCACATTATTTTTTTTGAGACAAGGTCTCTCCCTGAACCTGGAGTTTAAGGATTCTGATAGATTGGCTGGTGACCAAAGATCCTTTTGTCTCCATTTCTCCAGTGCTGGGATTATAGGCACAGACCACCACACCTAGCATTTTTCTCTTTCTCACTTTTTAAAAATTTTATTAAAACACAATTACTTCATTTCCTCCTCACTCTCCTCCTTCCCTCCTCTACTGTGTCTACGCACTCCTCCCAAATTCACGATGCTTCCTCTTCTTTAACCATATTAAACCATTGTGGTTACACACACACACACACACACACACACACCCTGTTGAGTCTGTTCTGTGTTGCTGCATGTATGTTTCTAGGTCTGACCACTTAGTATTAGATAACCAATCAGAGGGCTCATCCATAGGGAAGACTGATTCTCCCTCTCTCAGAAGTTAATTGCTTATAGGTTTTCATTTACGGGTGGGACCTCACATTTCCCCATCTATACTATGATGTTTACTGTTGTTGAAATTGTTCAGGTCTTGTTTATATAATCATGTTGCTGGAATGCTGTGAGTATAGCATCACTGTTATAGTTACCTTTTTACATGGAACCTGAAGTACCAGGCTTGAGTTCTCTGAGTCAATTGACCCATCTCCCCAAATTGGCACTTGAAATTTTTAGCTATGTTGAGCAAGTTAAAAGCACAAAGGGAAAAAGAATTCATGTGCAGAAAAGCAAACATTTCTAGTTAATTGGTGTGCTTTATTAATCTGGTATTTCAGAATCTAGTGTTTAAATGATTATAACCCCATTAATTACTTGTGATAAATGATACCTGATCATTATGATCTCATTGCCAATGATGAATAGTATGGAAAATTGCACCAGACCATTTTAGCTACATAAACACAGATCAGTATTACCTTTAAAACATGTTCCAGATGTCAAAACTAACTCGTGTGGGAAAAATAAATTGTACAATTAGTTGCCACACATGCGAACCCGATTGTGTCATTTTAAAAAATCACATGTAGAAAGTAGATTTGCATTTCCTAGATGTTAACAGTAAGGAAGCATTGCAGCCTACAATTAAATGCCTGTGACGTACAACAGTTAGTGACACACACATATTTTTCATGAAATATATGCTTGATTTTAAATTAACATGTACATTATGATACATATAATGGGACATGTTAACATTGCTCTGTGAAGCACAGTTTTTGTATTTGTTAATTGCTTTATGTCTCACTGCATCACTTAATGGAACATTATATTCTGCTTCTACGTTTCAAGTTCAATGAAATTGTGTACATAGTTTCACAGATTAATGATAATATAATGATACTTTCCCTTGCCTAATGAACTGTACACTTGATTATTTTCTTGTTGTCAAATGCTGCTAACATGCACTTGGTATTAATGAAAGAGTGTTAAGTAAGGTAGTAATAATGGGTTCATACCAATATTACTAGACAAGAATTTGAGAGGGCAGCATTAGATTTCTGTACTTTTCTTCTAATTTTAACTTTCCACTTTTCTAAATGAAGTCAGCCCTCCCTGTTGAAGCTTTGTCAAAGGGTTCAATGGATGTTAAAATGGGAAATAAACATTAGCATTCTTTAATTTAAAAATGGTCTGCAACATCAAGAAAGAAACATTACAGCCATTGTTATTTGGGGATGCAAATTTAAGTTCCATGTAATCTGAAAAATTAAAATAGTGTCTGCTGAGTCATAGAGTACAGCTTCAAGGGAGATATTTTAAATTGAAAAATGCATATCATGGGGCTAGAGAGATGGTTTAGTTGCTAAAGTGCCTGCTATGCAAGCATAAGTGCCTGAATTATGATCACCAGTATCCACGTAGAAGCTAGGTATTAGTTGCACATGCCTGTAACTCTAGTTTGGAGGTGGGGGAACACAGACAGGAGGATTGCCCAAAGCTGACTGGCTAAACAGCTTAACCAAATTAGTTAGGTCTGGATTTAGAGAGAAGCAATAGAAGACAACACCCAGTATTAAACTCTGGCCTTGCATGTGTATGCATGGGCATGGGAGCACAGAGACAGACAGAGAGAGAGAGAGAGAGAGAGAGAGAGAGAGAGGGAGAGAGAGAGAGAGAGGCAAATGTTCCAAAAATGTATTGGTTTGCTCTTAGCAAACAAACAGAAGTCAGTCAAGGATCTACAAAGATAAATGGGGGTGGGAAACTTATGCCTGACTCCAGTGCATGAAGTCACAAGGACCTGGTGTCCCCTGCTAAAGCAGGTGCATCCTGAAGTCTTCTAAAGTTTCATCACACCTCATACTCACTGCCTGCCAATGGGAAACTGTCCCTGATCCTCTTCCAACTTCAGGATCCTGTGCAAGGATATTGCAATTGCATAACCTGATCCAGACTCACACAGAAATGGGTCTTCTGGTTAGTACAACCCAGAACTGTCTGTGCACAGGAGATTGATGCAAGGGACACGAAGTTGCTGTGTTGATAACAGCAGGCCTGGCTCACTGATTTAATGGATTGCCAATATATCCTCTTGAGTTGTAGCATGTTTTCAAACACACCTCTCTTAAATCTATTGTATTTTAGATCTAACATCTGATTTTTCTTTTTAAAAATGTTATTTTTAACAAAGACCAGTGAAGTTTTTCTTTCTGCTCACGGTCAGGTATTAGATGTCAATATCTGATTACACTTGTTTCTGCTCTAACATATCAAAACTTGAACTCAGGTTTTTTCACTCTTGATTAATAGTGATGTGTTTGGCTTATGATAATAACTGTGAAATGTTTTAAGTATTAAAGGGCACGTCTCCATTACATAAAAAAAAATAAGAAGCTTTGAATATTGTAGGAAAATTCTTTAGAATTTTTATTTTTGAGTAATAAGAAAGGATATTTAGAGTAATGGAATGACTATCTGCTCAGTAGAATTTAAAATATTTTTTTAATTCCTTTAGAATTTCATACAATGTATTTTTCATACAATATATTTCCTCAACCCCTTCCCTTACAACCTTATCAATCCTCCTATCCCTTCCCACCCAATTTTAACATTACTTCTCTCTCTTTTTTTCTTTTTGCCACGTTGAATCCATAAGATTTATGTTTAGGCGTGTGTGTGTGTGTTTGTGTGTGTGTGTCAGAAGAAGGTGTTGGATCCCTTAGAGCTAGAGTTGCAGGTGGTTGTGGTTGTGATCTAGACTCAAATCCTCTGGAAGATTAGCATGTCTTCTTCACTTTTTTACATACTAATCTCAGTTTATGCTCCTTCCCTTCCCACTCCTCCCACCTTCCCATCCCCCTTCCCCCCATCTGCTCCTCAGCGAGGGTAAAGCTTTTCATGGGGAGTCAACAAATTCTGTCACATCACCACCTTGAGGCAGGGCTAAGGACCTCCCCTTCATGTCTAGACTGAGCAAGATTTTTCCTCATAGGAAATGGCCTCCAAAAAGTCAATTCATTAGGGATTGATCCTGGTCCCACTGCCAGTGTTCCCACAAACTGCCCAAGCCGTTCACTGTTATCTCCTTTCAGGGGGGCTAGATCGGGCTTATGCAGGTTTCCTAGTTGTCTGTCTGGAGTGAGCTCCCACTAGTTCAGGTCAGCTTTTTCTGTGGGTTTCCCCATCCTGTTCTTGACCCCTTTTCTCATGTTATCACTCCTCCCTCTCTTCAACAGAAATCTGGGAGCTCTGTCGGGTTGCTAGCTCCACAACTAACCAGTCTGCATCTGCATCTCTGCATCTGCTTCCATCTGTTATTGGATGAAGGTTTTAGGAGCTCGTGTCTATTTCCCTTTCCTAGGCAGGTCCTTGTATGTCTCTCTCTTTGTTACCTTGCATAAAACAAAGGATGACCAGCATGTACTCTTTATAATCCATTTCTACAGTCCTCTCAGAGATATTTTTAAAACTTTAACACGTAGTAGGAGATATAATCAGAAAGGCAGTGGTGTATTGCACAATTTCTGATGAGAGGAAGATGACATGAAATGTCAACTGAAGTTGTGGCCTTTTGATTCATACTAGGTTTAAATTCTGATTCCTGTACATACTGTTAGTGTGGTATTAGGTAGTATGATAAAATAATAGTTGCAGAATATCACATTCTAGCCATTGTGATTAACATTTAAAAATATATTTTTCTTTTACTCTTTTACTTGGGGATATGGAGACTATACTTGTTCCTGTATTATAGATGAGACATTGAGATTGAATGAAGACAATGTACTTAACCTTATAGCTGGAAATCATTTTCCTGTTTGCTTTTGCCAAAGTTCATTCAAAGCCATGGACAAACAGAAGATATGATAACAATCACAAAGTTTAAAATCTGTTGAAAGAGTAAGCTTGTATAGAATCATGCTTTCCAGCATGGCAGCCTTGCTCCACATGTGTAGTTGTTAAAATATATGTAATGAAAATAAAAATCCATTACAAGCAGGGCTCAAGTCCTATCACTCAGAAGGCTGAAAGCAGAAGGTTGTGAGAGTTTGAGGCCAGTGTGGGCCACAGTGTGAAACTATTTTTCAAACTAAATAAATAGACAGACAGACAGACAGAAGACAGACAGACAGATAGATAGATGATAGAAACAGGCTCTTCCATACAAATGCTGAGGTTGTATGCTGGTAATCCCATGGAGAGAAAATGAACAATAAATGTGTTTCTGACACTCACCTTCCTGAACATCATAGCTCAACCTGGCCTACCTTGAATATTCTCTGACTAATTACATGAGTCTACAGTAAGACTAAATTCTTTAGCACAAAGCCCTACTTGTAATGACATCTTGATTATCTCACATCCTTTATTGTCTTCAGTACACTGTAGTGTATAGTATCAGTTTCCCCTCGTGATGCCCAATGTCTTACAAAAGGATGACACTGTATATCACAAAATCAGAGGATAATTTTGCAACTCTACATTGCCTTTAATAAGGTAAAAAAAGAAACTTAAATCCAGGCATCCCAAATCATAGATTGTCTGTAAATTTAAGGTTGATTTCATAGGCTCACAGCCACAGTTCCAATACCCAGTAGCTATATGGGGTTTACGATGACTGTACTGAACAGAGCAGAACATTTCAATTACATAAAGGTCTGAGTTGGTCAGCCTCTGCTCCAGAGAATTTAATGTGCAGGCATGCACAAAAAAAGAAACAAAGCAGTGAAGAGGAAAGTCAGGATTCTCTTGCAACACTTAAGCTGAAAAAAGGATTGTAGGCCAACATAGTGGCTGCCTTCTACCTCTTTGTGTTTGGTAAGGACAGTGAAAAGTATTTAGATTTAAATACTCTTCCAGGGAGAGATCAGGAACAACAAATAATCACACTTTAATAGCCCTATGGTACACAAAACAAATTTTACTCACATGCAATGTGGTTTATTTTTTTATCACTGCTGTTTTGTCTCTGCAGGTATGCCATTGGCCTTGCATACAAATCGGCCCCCAAACATGAATGGATTGGGAAGAACTCTGCTTCCTGGGCTCTCTGCCGCTGCAACAATAATTGGGTGGTTAGGCATAACAGCAAGGAAATCCCCATTGAGCCTGCCCCCCACCTCCGGCGCGTAGGCATCCTGCTGGACTACGATAATGGTTCCATTGCTTTTTATGATGCTTTGAACTCCATCCACCTCTATACCTTTGATGTGGCGCTTTCACAGCCGGTGTGCCCCACCTTTACTGTGTGGAACAAGTGTTTGACGATTATAACGGGTCTTCCCATCCCAGACCATTTGGACTGTACAGAACAGCTACCTTGAGCATCCAGTCCCAGAGTAGCTCTGAGGAATAACAAAGGTTGAGGCTATTTGGAGGATTGAGAAACTAAGGCTTCGAGAGTGATTGAATCTCCCCAGTTTGTCCAGAAACCAGCTCAGATAGGGCTCAAAATGAGAGATTTCACTTCTTTTATTGTGTTTTGTATTAAGTGCAGGCTTTAATAATTTCTTTGATTTTTTTGTATTTAGAGGAAAATCTATAGATTATTTATAAAAGGAACATAATCTGGATTATAGCTCGTAGGAATCACTTGGTTTTGTGCATTAAGAGGCCCATAAGTTTACCAGCCCTTTACCAGTTTCATTTCATCAGTGTATGGGCTTGCAAAAACCCTTTTGTAGACTTGTGTGCTTATTCACTTTCTCACATTCTATTTCAAACTGAGACCGTGTTAGGTCCTGTCACTTAGAATAACAGAGTATGCAGCTATTTAAAAAGCAAAAGTCATTTAGAATCTAGTAAGGAAGTAAACAGGCTTCCTTTCTTTGGCTTAACTTGAAATATCTTAACTGGATCAAATAGTACGGGGAATAAGAGAGAAGGAGAGAATTAACTTTGGACCTCAAATTTAGTTGTGATTGATGGGATGATCTGGAGAAGAAAAAGTTTTCTTAACCCTTTAGTCATGTTTTCAACCATGTCTCCAGGGCTGACGCTTTTGGGCTAACATCATGAATGAGATTACAATTGAACCTTGTCATTTTGAATCTTACAGATGATTCAAGAAATCATGCTGATTTGGATTTTATCAAAAGAGGAATTCTGTTCCATGGTATAAAACTGTTTTTCCTTTCCTCTTACTAGTTATTTTAGGCCTGTGAAATTCTTTCACTACATTTAATAGGTGCCCTATTTTGCCCTGCCACGAATCAAGCTTTCTTTTTCTTTCTGGGTCTATGGAAATTAACATGTTCCGTTACAAATTCCAATCCTGTTTTCAATTGATTTTGTTCTCTAGGACATCAGCACATGGCCTTGAGCACTACCATGTCCAAATGTAAGTCACCAAAAACAGTATATATGAAAAATGACATGACACACTACAGAAAACACTCGTCACCAGCATACATGCCTCTAAAGTGACAGTCTTTAGGAAGCACACTTTGAAAGATGTAGACATCCCCTTATATCCTAGTACAGTTTATCATCATAGAGTTGCAAGACAAAATTTCAAATTTACTGTTCCATCAGAGGAATCTGTTAATAGGACCTGCTAATAAAATTTCAGATAAAATTCTTTTCATGCTGATCTGATACAGTGCAATGATCCCTGGATTAAGACTTCCTCAGGTGGTCTTTGGCATAGGACATTGGTATGGGTTCACTTGCTAAATGGTTTAAATGGTTTAATTGCTAAAATAGTTATCTGGGCTACCACGTCAGCCAGCCATTGACTAAAAGACTGGTAGATTGAAGAATTGGGTTTGTTTTTAATCAAATTAACCATTTCCCGAAATTACTCACTACACTCTCCATTTAAGCATCATGTGGTCACAATTGATGTACTTGCCAATCTGGGCTTCATGGAAGACAAAGCTTCTATGTCTTTTTGTCTCTTCCCTGGCAGATGATGTCCTTTTTCTTAATGGATATATTTTATATATTTACTATATTATTTATACCCAGATGAATATTTTGATAGCAGCTTAAGACAATTTTACATCTTAAAAATGGACATCTCAGTGGAAAAAATCTTCATTTTTCTCTAGGAACTTTTTAGGACTTTTGACAATACAAAAATATGTATTTGCCTTCCCTGAATAAACTGAAAAGTTGTCTCAGTCATTTTTATGTACATTTTGGGTAACTGGATAAAGATATTTTAATGCACTTTGTACACTTACAGGTTCTAAATAAAAGAGTCTAAAACTCGATTTCTGAGTTTTTAAAAACTCATGGTCTCCAGGTAACAATAAATGCTACAGTTTGCCTTATGATGTTAACATAAAGCATTTCCTAGAAGGACACTATTTCCATGAATATGTTTTTCAGTATAAAGATGTTACTATTCAGATTTTCACTGCAAGCTGTTTAGGGTGTGTTTTGACTATTTTTGTAAGGACAAGACAAATTCTGTTATAATTTTGTTGTGGAAGTCTTACTCTTGGCTAACTTAAAAACATTGTGGATGTAGCAGTTACTATTTCCAGGTTGTCATATTTACAGGAAAATATGTATATGGTGAAAGGCCACAGTGTTTAATTGCTGTAATGATGTAGAAAATATTTTGTGTGGAATTTTTTTAAGTCTAAAAATACATGATGTAAACATTTGCTGCAGTATAACTCTGCATTTCCTTTAAACAGACTGGCGCCACTCACAGGAAGCATTTCCATAGAGGGGCAAAAGAGATGGCAGTGCTAATTAAATTAGTACAATGAAACTGATGAGATGCCAACAAAGGCTGTAAAGGCTTGGCACCATGTGTATGTGAATGACTCAGTTGCCAAGTGTCCTGAGTGCAGAAGGGCTTAAGCTTAGTATCATCTTCTCTCTTCCCTGTGATGAAACTCTAGTGCTTTTTGAACACAAGAGCAGCATTTTCACTTTTCACTTGACCCTCCGTGTTATGTAGCCCATCCTTGGAACAGGACTCAAAAATGTGGTACTGCTTTTCCTTGGATAATGAAAGCATGGATCCAACGTTGGAAACTGCTTGTTGAGACTTGCCTTTGATCCGGATTATTGAAGTCCGAATCTAAATAGTAGACTAGATGAGGGTAGGTGCAGGGTGAAGATTTTCTCTCCAGCTTTAAAAGAAAGTGACTTCAGAAAGTGACTGTAGAGATAATGGTTTCTGTGGGGGGAAAAGCAACCTGAACACAGACAGACTTTTTATTATGGTACTGATAAATGGACCTTGAACTTCCTGAGGAATGAGCCAGTGCCCTCCAACTCAAGATGGATTTCTATCTCAGCTCCAGGAGCACATACAAGTGGCTGCAGAGACATGTGCCTGCCTGTTCAGTGCATCTGGTGTTGGAAAGCTGACATCTGGTCTCTCTTGGTGAAACATCAATGGCATGCAGAGACAGTGACACTAGCAAGTACTTCTTCTCATCCAGGTTTTGATTGTGCTACCCGAGAAGACATTTGGCCATATTGGGAGTCAATTTTGGTAGTCACAAGCTGGAGACATGTTGCTCCTGGCATCTGGTGGGTAGAAATCAGGGATGGCACTAAACATCCTACAGTGCACAGTGGAGCTTCTCACCAGAAAAATGGTATCTGACTCAAGATGTCAGCTGTGTCCTAGTTTAGCTACTCCTGAATGTTTGCCTTTCTTCCAGGGACAAACAAACAAAAAGACACAGCAGTCAGTACTGTCACAGGAGTGGCACCTTCATCATCAAAATTATTTACAAAATACTTACAGAAAATCTGAATTCTAAAGCAATCCCAGACTGTGTAAATGCGAATTGTGGACGTAAGACACACTTATGCTGTGATCTGATGAGCTTAGTGTAGAAACGAGAAGGTTTTCTCTATGCCTCCTTGTACCAACACAAATTCAATTCTGGTATTTGAGTCAACTGCCAAGCCCCTCAATCCTGAATCTCTTCTTGTTTTCTGTTGCTTCCTGGTTTAAAATAAAATCCTTTTTGTGGCACCAGAACAGGTCTTTGCCTGGCTTTGTTGCTTTTTGCCACTTTACATTTTCACATTCATGACCTGAACAAACACTTCCTTGACTTCTGCTTGTTTCTTCCAATATTTTATACTCTGCAATTCATTTTGTTTTGATGTCTAAAATAGTCATATCCACTATCTACCCTTCCCCATTCAAAATATAGATATTTTATAAGACTGACAATCCCCTACAGGGAATTTTAAAACACAATGAAAGCAAATTTCTAAAGGAGTGGAAACCCAGAGTAAAGATTGCTTGATGTCAGGCATCACGGGCGTGAGAGAGAAGAGGGGAACAGTGACTGCCAGCAGAGAAACAGTGGTCTTCAGGCATCCTTCCAGGTGGTTTATTAGTATATACCCATGCCAGAAGCCCAGAAGCTGGCTTTTCCATCTTAGACATGGAAGGCCTTTTAGTCTAAGCAGAATGAGTTGTACAGAGCTACAGTATCAGGACCATCAAACACTTGTTGAAAAGGCCCTCTCTGTCTCTCCAGACCTGCTAGTCAGAACCTGTGAAGAAGTTATCTAACAATTTGAATTCCAACAAGCCCCACAGTAAATTCTGGTACTGATGAGAGTTTAGGAGACACTTCTCTGCAGAAATCCCCAACTTCATAGCCCGTATAAAAAGGTTTTTACAAACCAAAATGTGTTTTTAAGGCTAAGTAATATCAAAGCAAAATGTTATTCAGGGACAACTCATCTGACTTATGAAAATATTGCACACACGCTGATCTCGGGGTCCTACTCTAAAAGGTGGTGTGGCAAGGATGGGGAAACCACCCAGCAGCATGGACTTCTCAAAAACACCATTTTAAAGCTCATCCAGGATTTGCAGTCCGGGCTAGGCCCCAAGTTGGACACTTTTCAAGGTTCAGATGGTGAACGCTAAGGTTTGCTGGCACACAGTCTCTGCCATGACTCTTCCAGTCTGTGTGGTCATAGAAAATATGTCAATGAATGGATGTGACTGGGAGCCAATAAAGCTTTGCCTGCAAGCCATTGTTTGCTGTCCTCTGCTGTAGTGGATGATAGACTACCCAAAGCCCTGGGGCATTCTGTACCCTCTCACTCACTCAAGACTGGGCCATGTCCCTTTCATGTATCAGTGAGCTCTAAAAGTTCTCTCCAGCACTAAATTCCACCACGTGTCTGAAACCCATGGAGAACTGGTTATGGGGTACTTAAGATATGGGTATTGGAAAATTCCTCATTTGACAGACTAGAATGGGGCATGACAAAGTTCTAATGATTAGCTTTACAACCTTCATAATCTCAACTCAAATCAGAGTTCTCGCAAGTGATAGGTGTGTAAGTTATTCCCTTTGACAAGTGTTTTAAGTCCATTTCTCTTGAAACTTTAAAGCATTACAGACAACACCATAATTAATCTCCTTTAAATGTTAATGTGAACAGCATGCCAAGCAATTACAATGGCAGCCCACATCCCATCCTTTCCTTTTAGTTTTAATAAGAGTAATATATTTATGAAGGTAGTTTGTAGTGAATAGGGGAGAGCAGGCCTGCTTTTCATCCCACCCAGCTCCTGCACGGCTAGCTTATACCCAAAATAACAACACACAAATTGTATTCATT
>LOJH01016135.1:10954-23017 GCA_001685095.1 Ellobius talpinus | reverse complement strand
GATTGGTACTTCTTGTCGGGAAGAACGACTGAGAGGTGGGAGTGCCTGGCGAGAGAGGCAGGCGGTCCCTGGGAGGGCGCTGGGAGCTCCTTTCCGCCCCTCCGCCTGTTTCCAAGCCTGGGCTCTTTGGAGTGGCTGAAGCTGCCGAGCGCTTCTGGAGCCTGTGAATGAACCCTCCTCCTCTCCCTCCTCCTTCTCGCTGAGTCTCCTCCTCGGTGCTGACGGTACAGTGATATAATGACGATGGGTGTCACAACCCGCATTTGAACTTGCAGGCAAGCTGCCCCGAGCCTTTCTGGGAGAAGAACTCAAGGCGCGCGGGCGCAGCAGCAGTGAGCAGTAGGTGCTGTGAACAGGCGCTGAGACCGGGATCTGCGCCGGCGAGCAGCGCATCCTCCCTCACCTCCTGCTCAGTCCCGCACTCGCCACATCCTTTCCCAGTCCACCGCGCTTCCTATGTGATCTGCAGGAGCAACGCGGAGCCCATCCTCACAGCTCAGCAGTGAAATTTCCCCTAAACTGCAGTAAGCCGTCTTTCAAGGTAATCACGTTTCTTTTGTTCCCCAATTTAAAAGAAAGGGGGTAAAACTTGTTGGGAAAAGAAAATCGCTGAGCTTAGTTGCGGGGGGAAATGGTACACTGCAAATGGAAGAGGGCTTTAATTAAAGCCAAGAGGACTAGCCGTAAGGCGAAGTTAAGACAATGTGCTCACTTTAAAATATGCAGGTAACTTTGAAGAGGCTTGTTAAAGAGGAATTCAGACAGACCTTGGTGCTGAAAAAGATGTAGACAAAGAAGCCCAGGGTGGGGTAGGGGAAAAGGACGGACGGAATAGGGGACGGGGTTTTGTAGAGAGATCCTAGAAAAGTCATGCTATCTTGAGTTGGAAGAATAGGAGGGACTCCTCACACCTTGATTTTGTTGTTGTTGTTGTTGTCTTTAAACTGATTGAGGCAAAACTTTGAATGGGGAGTCCCCAAACTTGCCCAAAATACAAGTCCCTGAAAACACCTTAGGGCAGACCACCTGGTTTCCGGGCTCCTGGTGTGTGGTCAGTATCTCTATTCCAGGAAAGCCATCCCTGGGCTGCTCCCGACTAGACAGCAGGGTACTTTAGCTACCTCGGACCTGCGCGGACATGACCCCTCCCTGCCCCCGGTCCCCGCACAAGCAATATGGAAAGCTTTCTGGCAGGGGCTGGGCAGGGTACTGGGGTTGCGTTTCTTTGATGACTTGGGGGCTGTCAAAGCTCTCTCACGTAGCCCTTGTGTTCTTTTGTCCTGCGCGTGGTGCGCCGGAGCCGGAGGGAAGGAGCTGTGGTTGGGGGTGGGGTTGTTGGAACACCGTGGAGGTCTGGGAGGCTCCTGGGCGGGAAAGCTTGCCCTGAACCAGAGAGATGTGCACTATTTTTCTTCCTCGCCCTGGAAAGCGAAATGGGAACTTGCCGCCCTCGTCTTTAGTAGCAAACCAGGACCCAGAGCGCTCTCCAGACAAAGGTGGCGCGGAGACTCGAGTTAAGGACCAATTGGTCCAGTCTTTTCGCCTGGATTACAGAGGTTCTCTGTTCCCTGCTATATATCTTCACCCGCTCTGCTCCCCTTTCTCCACTTCAGTTGAGCAACTTTACCCGCTGGTAGAGTGGTGGCAGAGAGCGCGTGCTGGGAGTCCCCGGGGACGTCCTAGCCCGGAGAGTCCTATCGCCCTGAGTAGGCGTGGGCGTTGCAGAGACTTCGGTGGTGCCCGCAGACCCGGGACATCCCGGTTGTCCCGGCTTGTTCTCTATGTCAATCAATGGGCGTGGAGCAGTCAGGGGGTTAGTCTGAAGAAATAGGGGTAAGAAAATAATGTCATAGTCTAAACTATTTACTCTCGAATCCAACTAAGTACGCCTCCGCATGTCCTGCGTGTTCTTGGAATCCTGCAGAAAGGGAAAGAGAGCCACCCTACCCTCCGCCAGACTGCAATGCTGTACCGCCTAGAGTAAAGATCGCTGTGTCCCCTCATCTTTGTGTCTCCTTCTCTGTCTCCATCTTCTCTGCCTTCTCTCTCACTCCTCTCTGCCTCCTCTCTGCTTTTGCGTCCCCTCCCCCATGGCTGACAAATGAATGGCTAGTGTGAAATCCCTTCCTTCTCTGTCCGAGGAGGCAGGCCCGGAGGGAGGAGCAAGGGGGGCGGTGCGCCCCTTAAGATCTGCTTGCAGTTGGGTCTTTCAGACTCCCAGAACCCAGACGTCTAGGAATAGGGAGTTTTGTCGTAGGTGTGAGCTCCCCCTGATGGAGGAATTTAGCACAAGCGGAGAAAAAGAAGGCCCGTAAACCTCTTTCTCATCCTTGGGTTCAAAGAGAGAAGACCCCGGTTCCCTCTCAATAGTCAGTTTTCCACTTCAGAATCTGAGACGTGAATCTTGGGGTTTGGAGGAGATGGAAAGAAGGGAATGTGGCCGTCCCGAGAGCAGGGCCTCCTTTTCTTCAGTCCTCCTGGCTTCCCGCGGCGATCTGGGCGGCGCCTGCAGCTGGGTGGGCACACACACAAGGCTGGCAACTGAGCCAGGTTTGAGGTTTTTTGACATGCAATTTGCTCATCTTTAAGAGAAGTAATACAGATACTTGCCCTGGCAAATTTAGCTAAGGTCCTTGAACACAATTCTAGGGCCGTGTTCCAGGTTCTTGCAGAAGAATGCCCCCTAATCCAACTTAACTTCCTCCACACCGGGACACGCGTTGCACGTGGAAACTAGGGAGACGGCGCCCAGAAGCAAGGGAAAGGAGTGGAAAAGATAGTGAAGGAATGAGGACAATGGAGGGCAGGCGGAGAAAGAAAGGAAAGAAGACGAAACAGATGAACGCAAATAGCCAAGTTTCGAAATACTGGTCTCAATTTCGTGCCCATTATGTTCAAGGCGATAGCAAGCGCATCTTTGCCAGCTTCTGTCCTAAGAAGGGACTACATAGGCAGAGGTGGTCCCGCCCCGCCTACCCGAGCACATCTTGCTTTTGGGGTGGGACCCTGCTAGGTACTCCCTTCAGCGGCGGGGGTTCGCCATCCGCCACGTGGGCTGGAGCTTCAGTTAAGGGCGCGAGACGGGTGTGACTTCCTGGGCTCCGAGACAGCTGCACAGCTGCTCCGGCGATCCACTCAGCCTAGGTCTCCAGCGGCTGCGGCCAACTGGGGCGGGACTGGGCTGAATCCGGGTGGGGCCTTGGCTGGAGTGCCTCCTAGAGCTCCTGAGGCTCGCCGAAGCTGGAGCGGACCCAACTTCTGCTCAGATGGCACTAGACGCTCATATTAAAAGCCTTTAAAATACTCTTCCCCCCCCCACGCTTCTTGAGAGTGACATGCAAGGTTCAGGGTTTTTACTTTAAAAGGAGAAAGGAAGATTTAGTTAACTGTCAACTCCTGGCACGAAAATCAGACAAGTTTGTGATTGTTCCGTGCATTCGTTTTTAAATACATTCACATTTGCCTAAAGACCACTTTTAGCCATGGACAAAATTAATGCTGGTGTAACTGAGTATTAATCAGGACCCTTAGTGTGGCAGGGGGTAGGTGTGTCCCACAAGTTGGCCAAATGGTTTATAAAAGACTTGTGGCGGGGTGGGGGGATGTGAGGTGGGTGTGGCGATATAGACTGGACACTGCTACAAAGATCTTCATTTTAAATTCTCCAGCTTCTAATTGGGAAGAGCTAGGTTTTAATGGTCCACTCTCTCACCTTAAATTGTGTTTGTAATTAGAACATTATTGGTTTTGTTTCTCTCTAAAAGCTATGACCTAAATTGTGTTAAGCACTGCTTGGCAACTGTGTTCAACTCAGGTAATACACAACGTGCTGAAAGGGAATACTTTGATTTTCAATAGGAAAACAACAAAGGAAGCATCAGATAGTTTTCTGAGATGGAATGGGTTCCCAAGCATGGAGGGGGTCTCAAAGAATCTGAGCACGAAGTAAGAAAGGGATATTTGACAAATTGCATCTGCCTGTCCCTACTAATGCTGTAAAGGGTTCCAGTGGATTCCGAAGCAATTGAGCAATTACTTCCTCCGGCAGGAAGTCCACAGTCCTTAATCTTCTTGTGGGCGGTGGAAAGAGGGATGGGATTCAAGACCATCACTTTGAATTGATGTACGAGTTCAAAGTTTCATTTTCCTTGGTGGTTAAAAAAAAAAGAAATTAAGCTTCTTCATAATTCTTAGTTCTTTCTTTAAAAAAGGACGTTTGAAAAGAATTTCCTCGGGTTTATGGGTGGTTATGATCAGGTCTCCCCCTCTTTGCTTTTGCAAGTTGGAGGGCAATCCTTCTGGTATTCCTAGCTACCTCCATCTGTATTGGAGTAACTTTCTGTTTGGAAAGGTTATTAAAAGCTACCTCAAAACTGAATATGATTAATGTGGGTGATGCACCCGTTGTTCTGTCTCTCCTTACAGGGCTGTGCTTAAACATTCTCAGGTTAATGATTGGTCAGTAATAGGACATCCTGGAGCCCCTGGAAGCACAAAGACCAACCGACTCCCTCTTCCACAGTCCTCTCTCTCTCTCTCTCTCTCTCTCTCTCTCTCTCTCTTTTCTGGTTGGAGTTTAAACATTTTTGTTGACTTTATTCTTGGTCAAACATCCCTTGACTACATTTCAGATGGGTTATGGCTCTGAGAAGGGCAGCATTTCTTAGCGCTTTGTGGCATAAGAATGAATGCCTATGCTAAGTGGGTTTTAAAAATTCCTCCTCTCCCCCACCCAGAGACATCAGTGAGGAGACAGGCGAACACTCATTGTTAGAGGTTACTTGCCCTAGTATGGAAAAATATGCTACCTGTTGCATAAGTTTGGAGTCAAAACAAGGGAAAGTAAAGACATGTTTGACCAAGTTCCATTTGGATTAGTAAAGATTTGTCAGTTTCTTCTTATAATCTAGACTTGGTAGGTATGAAAATCTGTAAATGCATCTAGGACACAAAATCAAATCTGATGTAAAGATCTTAGGACTGGAGGTGACAGGGTAGTTTTTTCCCAGTGGTCTGTACATAGGATCTTTGTTAAAAGTGTTGGCTAATTACGTATCCTAAACGCTTTTGATTGGTCTGTCATACATAGAAGGGTACAAATATAGACTGCTTGCCAGAAATTACCTATTTTCAGCACAGAGAGCCTCAGTGGAGTGTGTGAGGCAGTGTGCACTTCTCTAGCAGAGGACTGGAGTTCGGCTTCATGTCAGGCTGTTTACAATCACTTTTAATCCAGATGCAGAGAGATCTGACACCTCTGGCCTCTGAAGGCACCTGCACACACACACACACACACAGAGTCACATAAGCGTGCATTGACACACACACACACACAGTCACACAAGCGTGCATTCACATCCATGCATACACACACACTTTAAAAATAAATATTTTAAAACATAAATTACCCATTTCATAGTAAGCACAGAAGTAATAAGTCATCAATTACAGTCTTTTTTACCATTAAGTTATTGTTTCAACCTGACCTGAGACAGAATGGAGTGACCACTAGATTTGGTAATCAGAAACTTGTGTTGGATCCTGTAGCTGAGAAACCAAGTTAAATGGCACTGCTGGACCTTCAGTGTCATCATTTACTAAATGGATAAAGTTATACCATTTAAGATACCAAATACCTATGAAAAACCTTTGAAAAATAGAAAACTACATAAGTGAGAGATACTGATGTACTCTGCCTGTTAAAACAAATCTTGAACTTAGCAAAAAAACTGGGCAAAATTACAGCCTGGTAGTGTTGCAAAAAATATGGTTTTGAATCCTGTGAGAAAATTTGTTCAGTTTATTAGTAGTTATAAAAAATAGTCAAAAAGGGCTGGAGAAACGGCTCAGTGGTTAAGGGCACTTGTTCTTGCAGAAGACCTTGGTTCAACTCCTAACTGGGTGGTTCACAGCTATCTGTAAGTCAATTACAGGATATCAGATGCCCTCTCTTGGCCTCCATGAGCACCAGGCATACCCATGGTGCACATGCATACATGCAGGCAAAACACTCATATATGTAAAATAAAGTAAATAAATCTTTTTAAAAAGTCACTAAAACAGCAACAGCACACAGCATTACCTTTTCTCCAGTCAGACAAGGAAAACAGTTTGGGAAACATGTGTTGGCTGGGTTGTAGAGAACCAAAGTTATAAATTATTATAAGAACTTCAGTAAGTTCATTTTCTTTAGAAAACAATTCAGCAAACATTTTTTAAATTTGCCAGCAAAAGGTCTTGACAAGTGTGTATGTTTTTTCACCTGGAACTTCTACTTTTACATGTTGTGTCTATAATGGTAGAAATATCACTTAAGATAGATGCACAGGGATTTTCCCTTGCGGTGTTTTGTTGATGGATTGGTCTGTTGTAGGGCAGGGTCTGGATATGTAACAAGGCAAGTCTGAGATTTCTTCTGGACCCTAACTCCCTTTGAATTTTTACTCCTCCTGCTTCATTCAAACTGCCCAGTGCTGAATTACAGGTATTCCCTACTACATATAGACTGAAGCAAATTTTTTGATATTTCAAGACAGGGTTTCTCTGTGTAACAGCCCTGGCTGTCCTGGAGCTTGCTCTGTAGACCATGCTGTTCTTGAACTCACACAGATCTGCTTGCCTTTGCCTCCCAAGAGCTGGTATTAAAGGTGTGAGTGACCACGCCTGACTTGAAGCATAATTTTTTTATAGTAAAAGGTTCGAACCATCCTAAGGATTCATCCCAAGGAACTTGCTGAGCAAACATATCTACTATACCATGGAAAATTGTATTTTCTGATTGGAAATGTGTTTTTTAATAGAAGAGAATAAAAGGGGACAGTGTAGAGAGAACGTATTTAGTGACATGAAGTAAATACATAGTCATCATTTTAAAACCAACAGTTGCTGAACATTTTGGGTATTGTAGAACTAGAAGTGAAGAAAATGTTAGAGGTTTTCTCTCATGGTTTCTGTGTTGGTTAAAAGAGGAAGATAATTCCCAAATACATAAGAAAAGCAATGTCATGTGTTAGAGTGAGAACAGAGCATGGCAGAGATGGAGGAATGAAAGCAGAGTCCCTGGTAGAGAATCGAGTGCTAAGGAGCATCACTAAAAAGCTTAACTGAGTCTAGGTCCAGGAATCTAGGTATCGGCTGTGACAGATTCCTGTGGTACAGCCAATACTGGGAAGTAGAAACCAGGAGCATCTCTTGGAGATTCTTCCTGACATAATGAACTACTAGGCACTATATTATAACATGTAATGCTTAGTATATCTAATTTGTAATTGAGGTATCCAAGACAACTACTGGTCCAGAACAACTCTTTGGCAGGATGGTAGATAGAACCATTGTGTCTTTGTCATTAGGTTACCTTCACTCATCTAGGCTTTCCTAAGAATGAGGGAGAATACTAAATATCTGATTAATAGAGTCCTGGCAGTCTATTCCTGGTGTGAGGTGCCCCTCTTCTCTGCAAACATTTTTCAGGGATACAAGTTCCGTTGACCTTGTCTTTTGTTTCCCAGGCAACTAAACAGCTGCAGTCAGCTGGACCTTGAGGGTTTGATGGCTTTTTTTTTCTTCCTATTTTTGACTTTACTGAAGTATATAGCTAAATATAGAGACTACTGGCTGGCTTATCTCCTCAGTCTTCCCACGTGCAGAGATTTGTTATCACTGACAGACTACACTTAGGAGACAGATAGATTCTGGAGCAGAAGAATAGAAACGGGAGTTGGAGGCATGCTAGAAACAGAGTCAATTTTCTCATTCAGTAGGCTCAGATGCAGAAGAAATGTGGTAGAGCTTTTTAAAAGATACATGTGTAGGTCTCTCAAAACTAAAAAAGAAAAGGGAAATATATGTTTACTTATGCTGATGATGGGACAATAGATATACAGATCTGAGACACCCCAAATCAGGAACGGCTCTCTGACATAGTTACCAAAGCCCATGACTGATCATCCTTCAGTTTGAGTGCGGCAAACTTGTTGACAGGGGCAGGTATGAGTGGAGCTAGAGAAGAGGCTAGCTGGAGCACCCGTGACCTCCAGCACAAAACTCAAGGTGGGAGACCGCTGTGTGCTTACTGCTGGTGACCGGACAATCAGAATACAGACCTCTCAGAATACGGATCTTCTGGTTCATTTCCACTGCTTTGAAGATCTAGGATTTAGTTTGAGAGCTCTCATATTTGTTTTGGAGCAATTTATTCAAGCACATTTTTGTAATTTAATACCAGTGCATCCCAAAAGCATTTCACCTCTATGTTTTTAATGCACTGATTTTATTCTTTAAATTTAGGTTTAATAATAGTCTCTGGGCAGGTGAGAAGACTTGCTGTAGATGTGAAGACAGATTTTTCTCTTTAATTTAGAAAAAATATAGACCTGTTTATAAGGATTAAGGTTGGTATATAAAGAGTTAGATTTTTGGCATTTGTCCTGGGCAGGAAGTAAGAATGTGGAGGTTATGTTCTAGAGTCAAGCTCTTATCATTTTCCTTTGGTTTTATAAGATTTGACTGTCTGAATATTTATGTGTCCAATGTTTTATTAGGTATTATTAATATTCAGTTCAGACAGTTTCATATGAGTTTCAAATATCCATTAGTCCTACATATATGCTTATATTCATAAGGAGTACTGGTTCTTCAAAGTGGAAATATTGATTACACATTTGGTCTAACTAACCCTCTTCAAGGGGTATTGAACCTAGAACTATAGAATATTGTGGGAATTAGTAAGTAGCTCTGTGGATATAAAACATATTTTGTTACATTTATGTGTTATTTATGGCTATTTGGGTATTTGCAAATGTTCCACAGTGAGCATGTAGAGCTTAGAGAACAACTTGAAGAGTCAGTTCTCTCCGACCAAGTAGTTCCTAGGGACCAAATTCAGGTCATCAGGCTTCATAGCAGGTGCCTTTACCCACTGAGCAACTGCTCTGGCCAGCAAAATATATTTCAAAGTAATGATTAAAGCCAACGATAAGTGATGGCAGTTTATTATAAACATAAAGTGACCCAAAGTAAGACTTAGGGCTTCAAATCTTTTATTGCTAGTGACCCGAAGCAAGAATTAGAGCATCTATAGAAAGCATGAGTTCCTGATTTTAATAATCATCACTATGTACTGACTATGTTAGATATGAACAAGCATATATTTCATGTGCAATATTTTCAGGTGTTGCAATCATTTCTACAATGGATATTAATTTTCAAGCTTAAAATTAAATAACTAGAGAAGTAATCTTTAGAGAGGCATACCTATTTCCTTATAATCTGAGAATTTAAGTAGAAAAATCAGAATTTGAATTTAAGACACTTTAACAGTAGAGCTCAAACATTAAAAAATACTTTATAAAGATGTCCTAAAAACTGAAACAGGAAGAGACTAATTTTTCTTTAAAGAAACAAAGTATTATTTAGAAATATGATTAAAAGAAGGCTTTCTATCTGGATTAAATTAATATTCAGGGATTGCATATATTTATATTTAATATGATTTTATGACATAAATGCGCATCTTACCTGTGAAATTAATATCTCTTATTTCTCAAACACTGTCAGGCCATCAAGACACAGGTAAAGCCATAAACCCATAAGTTAAGCATTTTACAGTTTCATTTAGTTTGGTTGTAGTGTTTTAAGATTTATAAAATTAGATCAAATGCAGAATATTATTAAAGAAAAATAAGTAGCTGTCACAGAGTATTAAAATATATTTGAGCACAAACTGGACTTGGAATCTTTCATCATTTACTTATTTCAGTCCAGGTTTCCTAGGTAATACAGACTTTGTTTTCTAAGGAAGGCAAAGGGAGTTCAGTTGGGTACCAACTTACATATGAGCCAGTGAAGGTATCTTTGGCTGTATGGAACAAAGTGTTCTTGAATATATTCAAACAGTAATATGTCTATGAGTCTAAGACTATAACAAAAAGCTTAGACAATCAACTTATGTACACAGAAAGAGGTTTATTTTGCTGTACAGTTTTGGAAGATGAAGTGCAGGATTGATTGGCCTTGGGTGAGGGCCTGAGGCCAGGTAGCATGTCATGCTTGGGAACATGTGGTGGAATGGGCTGCTCATATGATGCAAATGGGAAAGCAAACAGAGAGGAAGACAGCCACAGCCCACATTCCCTTTGAGGACACCACATTGACGACCTGAGAACTCCCACTAGGTACCATCTCTGGAAGTTTCTCCAACTCCGGCAAAGCCAAGTTCAGGCCCAAACTTTCCAAATATGGGTCTTTGAAAGATACTTAAATGGAGACACTAACAATCCTCAGCCCTGGTGCTTATCCTTACTAGGCCGGTTTCTGTAAATCCAGACTTGGAAGGGCCCATTTTGTGACTCCGATTGCAAAATGTCTTTCCCAAAGCGTACAGTAAATTAGTAGCTAAGCTAAGGTCAGTGTTTTCTGACTTTCAGTGAAGAATATCTTCTTTCATTGTTTACTCTTGAGACTGGAAGGCTGTGGAGAGTGCTTTAAAACTCTTTACTTTTGTCATTGGCAGCTCTTTGGGATACATTTATTTTGTTTGTTCAGCCAGCTGGACAGTCAGTGCTGTCTGTGCTTCAGCTATAACACAGACCTTCTGAAGGCCTTATTCTGGCTGGTGATAGCGTCTGCCAGAGCCTCCCGTTGGTTCCTCCTCACCTCACACTGGATGCTTGGGCTTGCAGCACCTCCTTTCCATCACCTTCATCATTTTCTCGTTCCGTCCACTTTCACGTTCCTCATTCTAATTAGATTCTGAGGGTTCTTTATCCTCTTCGAGCCAGCGCTTCACTTTATTTACATAGGTTGTTATTTCTAGTGTTCTTCCTGTACCCTCCCAGCTGTGGCCATTATCTGTAAGCCCAGCGTCGTAAGTCCCCACATTAGGGCTTGGAATTATTTTGGTAACTATTGTCTCAAGTGTGACTTAAATTATTACTTACAATGCTGTGATATCGTCTATGACAAGCCCCCTGTTTTTACAGTACACAGAGAACTGCCTCTTTCATTGAACCCAGGACATTATTAACATGTGGTTTTTGGCCTGCCACCACTATAAATACTTGTGGTATACTTTGTTTTTCTTCATTTCTAGGACAAGATGTTGATAAATATGAAAAGCGTCTTATGGATGTGTTCAGCCTTATTAATAACCCATGCACTACATAAAGGTAAGTAGAATCACATGTTCCTTATTAAGATGTGAAAAAGCACTGGGTAATGGAATTATAAGATGGAGTCACTACAATGAAGAACCATTTTAAAAATATCTATGCATTGCTTAAGATCTGTACTTGAAGTATTACTGGATGTTGCATATTTCAGTAAACCAAACAGACCGAAATAACAAACTCTTGTGAGTGAAACTTTTGGTAATCTATAGCCCATTTGGTTTGTATGTTTGTTTTGTTTTTTGAGACAGTCTCTCATTAGGTAGTCCAGCTAGCCTCAGACTCATGGGTCTCCTACTCGAGCTTTACAAATAATAGGTTACTAATATGTGTTACCATGTCTGGCCTCCAAAGTTGAACCATGTAAAAAGGCTCTTGTAGAGCACTGAGAATATTTAAAATTCTAATTTCTTCTGGACTGCTTTTTAAAGACTTTCTTATACCAAAAAAATTAAATCTGGAAGTCTAGAATTTTAAGTTAGGAAAATTAAAAGATGTTGCCAGCAAGTGTTTGTAACCCTCTCCCTTTGTCTTTGTTTATGAAAGGTAAGTGGCCAGTGAGCACACATGGCACTGTCTTTCCTAGCTTTCACTTTCATAGCTATTCAGTGAGGACCCTATGATTCTAACTTTAGTTTCTAGTATAACCAAGGAGACACCAGGAAGAACTGGAAGGGCCCATTGGTGAGCTTCACTGACCTGCTTCTGCTTTGTGGCCTCTGCATTCCCTGCTGCTGCTTCTGCACACCCATGCTCCAGACCTTCTGAAATAATTTGCCTATCCACAAATTTGTCTTTTCTCCTTCTCGTATGTGATTCCTTTTGTTTGAGACTTCCTCTGTGGTTCTTTTTTAGTTATATTTTAATTTGTTCTTCAGGACTGAAGGCTTCAGCATCT
>LOJH01016135.1:0-10919 GCA_001685095.1 Ellobius talpinus | reverse complement strand
ACCAATCCATCCTTCGATCATCTGTCAATATTTTTTAATTCCTTCTTTGTATCAGGTATTATTCTAGGTGTCCACAGATATATTAGTGGATATTATAAATTTTGTTTTCTATGTAATGGAAATAAACAAATAACCATCCTAGATAGTTCCTGTTGACAAAAATAAAGCAGAAAGCATTCCAGTGAGTGGCTTTGGTTGAGGGAAGTAGGGCAGGTCTCTTTGAGAAAGTAATAAGCAAACTGAAATAAGAGTGAAGAGTTGCCATCCTACTAGGATCTGCCTTTCAGTTAGAAAGATAAACTAGTTCAAGTAGCAGGAAAATCACTCTTGTTGGGCAGTAGTGATCAAAAAAATTGGGAGATATAAACAGAGAGATAAGCAGAGATCAGCTTACATAAATAGAAGCAGCCCTAGTCACGTAGACAGGATTCACTGTGAGCTGGAAGCTATTTTAAGTGCTTAACATTGATTAACCAAAACATCCATTACCCGTATGCTATAAAGAGGAAACTGAAGCACCAAGCAGAACAATTGCTTTCCATGTCCAGTAAGTGTCAGAGGGAGGGAATGGGGAAGGGAAGCATAAGGCACAGCCCTCACCATTGTCTTACACTTCTCATCTGTCTGGGGAAGTGCAGGCTTTTTAGAAACCAGATTTTCTTTTGTGTATGCTAACACTACTAAAGGTTTTCAGTCCACAAAGGACATGTAGCATCAAGTTCTTTAAACCTTGTGCTGTTGTTCCGTTAAGATTTGATTATAGGAGAACAGGGATGGCGGCAAGGAATTAATTTTGGATGATTATTGTGGTGGGTTGGACGTGAAACTCATAACTTAGTTCAGGTGGTGGGTATGAGGATGAGGAGTCTAGACTCCAGTATCTGTTAATACCCCACAAGCCATTTTCTTAGAAGTTTCCAAAGAAGTAGATAAAGATACCATAGAGGAAAGAATAACAGTACGTAGTAAAGACAAGGAGTGTCAAAAGGATGGGGAAAGTTTGGGTTGGGTAATAGTGGAAGAAGAAAGAAAGACATCCCTCATTGAAATAAAGATTCACAGTGAACACAAACCAATGGATGGTGTATTTCCTTCAAAGAATTAGAAAACATTAAAGCTAACAATATCTCTCAATTATTCCATTTGAGGCCCCATCTTTTATAATACACATAGTCAATGTTTATCTAAAGTGAGGGATATTTAGTTCTTTCCTATGAGAGGCAGAAGTAAAAAGTATACAAATTGAAGATGCAAATAAAGCCAGTTTCCCTATTCACAGTGGGCTAGGCAGCAGTAACTTGCTGAGGTGAAGCAGGGTTTTTGTTGTCTACTCTAGTTGGTCATAGGGTTCTAAAGGTTGATTGTCCACATTAAGGAACACCAACCATGTCATACTGATTCGTTGGCTTTAGCACTCTACTTTAACAATACCTATTACATCAGAAACCATCTTAATTACTTAATTACTTAATTAACCACTTATTTTAATATCCCTCTAATAGTACAAAACAGAATGCAGAGTTGTGAGATCATGAATTGAACAAGAACATACTAAATCTCAATATTCTCAATGTGATATTTGTCTGGTGCCCTTTTCTCTGTCTGCACAGATGGAATTCCCACTATTTTTGCTGTGCAGAGTCTATGCACAACATGGGGAGCAATGGATCATTCATTACACAATGCATAGTTCTCCTTTACTGTACTCATGTAGACTCCAAACCTTCCATGAGAACAGTAAACACTGGTTTTGTCCGGATCCATTTTTACTATATTCACAGAAGTTCCTGCAGGTAGCAGATTCTTTAAACATGCATACTTTGTCTACGTGATACTACAGAGTGCTAAGACAACTCTTAAATATTTAGATGTGATTAACTTGGTTTTTGTGACCTGGTATATTAAGACCCAAGTTGTGACCACACATCTTTTTGTTAATCTTATTCTGAAGATTAGAGTCCATGTAAGAGTGTATTCATTTCAGAGCGAAGGTTTTAATATCTGTGTGTTTATGAATGGCCAGAACAGCCCTTAGCCCTGGGACACCCTCTTTTGTTTCAATGTACCCTTCATTACAACAGGAGTGATTAAATCATGTTCCATATTTCAGGAAGTTCTCTACTTGATAGGTTGGCTGAATCCTATGTCTTCCTCTATTCTTTCATAATTGTGAAAGCAGTTGTAATTTAGAGATAGATATTGAGGAATTAGACATCATCTATCCTACATTGTTATAAAATTGCTTCTTTTTCTATTAAAAACAAACCCTAGTATTTGTGGTAATGCAACTATATTTTATTTGTGTTAGCTGATTCTTTAGGAAGGAAAGTGTGAACTTGTAGAACATTCAGTAAGTGTAAATTAGATTTTTAGGTACAGAATTGGCAAGTCTCAGAATCCCCATGCTTGATAGATAAACAAACAAATTAAACAGAAATGCTGACGTCCCTTTACTTCATTCTATATTAAAGGAATGTGAATAAGTGGGGGTCACTTTTAACATGTCTCCCACACACTTTGTGGATGTGTAGAAGAGATCATGAAATCACTCAAAGTCTCTCTGTTCTGGCAGTGACTAAAGAAGGTGTCTCAAGAGTGAGAAAAAGTGAAGACTGCTGTGGGAATGAATTTAGGGACAGGGGAGGAAGTTAATAAATGCCAGTGCTAAAAATTGCTTGGTTAGATATAACGAGATACATATGCTGTCTCAGGTGTGTTGCCAGCCAGCTGGGGGCTTGCCACTTCCTCCCAGGGGATATTGTCACCAAGAAATCAGGCTCATTTCAAAGGGTGAACTTTAAATCAGAGGTTTTATTTGCTTAGCTATGTAAATGAGATTGTTACCTTACTATTATGTTGCAAAATAAAAAAAAATCTCAGTAGTGTTTTAAAGAGTAACTTAGTGCAGCCAATAACTCACTTCATTTTTAACTAATTTTGTTAAATATCATGTGAACGAGCTACATATGTAGATTAACAGAATGATGAGCTAGTCTTAAAAGTAACAGTCATTGCAATTTTGGAATATGTGAGTGATTTCTATCATAAATACACCAGACATTCTATTAATCATATTTTTGGGAGGAGGAAACAGAATGTCCTTGTGCAGCCCAGACAAGCCTGGAGTTTTCTATGTAGCATAAACTGGTCTCCAGCTAATGGAGAGTCACTTATTCTGACGCCTCAAGCCCTGGATTGCAAGCATGAGCCACCGTGCCAACTTTAGGCCCACCATCTTTAAAGTTGCATTTGTGTCTTTGGCAATAGAATTACCTTTTTTTCTCAAAGAGAGTAATATCTTCCTATAATTTTGAAAATGACCCAACTGACTGAAAAGGGTTCAATGAGCTATATCATTGCTGATGCATTTCTACTTGGGGACACATATTTCTCTGTCACTGGCACAATGTAACAACAACAACAACAACAACATTTCAGTAATTAAATGTCACGGTGTCACTTGATTTGGAGGTAACTCTTTACTTTCCGCCAGCATTTCAAGTAGCTAGCATTGCTTGCAAGAACACTAAGTTTTTTTTTCCTTTCTAGCTCCTGGTTTAGCCTTGTTAGTGAAGGCTGGGAAATGGCTGGAGGGCTGGGGTGAGGGGGATGGAGTCCAGGAAGGGCAGAAAGGATGTTTTCTTTTGTGGGCAGTGGTGTTAAATTGTAACCAGTGTACCCTTTGTCATTAAATGTTTAAGAGCTTAAACAGAAATAAGGATGTTAGGCCGGCTAGGTGAACAGAAGCTGGTTTTTGCGGCCCAGGCATAATGAAAGGAGGTGTTTGTCTGCAAAGTGGTCGCAGCTGCAGTTGTCATTATGAGGAGGCCTTTGGCTGAAACCAGGGCC
This sequence comes from Ellobius talpinus, assembly GCA_001685095.1. Classification (NCBI taxonomy): domain Eukaryota; kingdom Metazoa; phylum Chordata; class Mammalia; order Rodentia; family Cricetidae; genus Ellobius; species Ellobius talpinus. The sequence goes on along the minus strand of LOJH01016135.1, from coordinate 7,070 downwards.
CAAAGAGGGCTCTTCAGACCTTAGACTTGCCTTCACTCCAGGCTCATGAAGTGCTCTTTCAAATTCTTCTTTAAATTTTATTTTTCTTTTCTCTAAGATAATGTGGTAGTTACCTTAAATGAGTCTCATCTCTGACCTGTTAAGAGTAACAAGTTCAGACCGGCCTTGAAACTTTGCCTGCCTCAATTGCTGGGTTAAAGAAGGCTCTTAAAATATGAGCCTTTCTCTTTCTCTAGTCTTTTCAAGGACTGTTTCAAATTATTACTTTGTCTTTCAATGTTAATTTTTAATCTTATTTTCCCAAAGTAATATATATGGCAGTTTTCTTAAATAATTTTTTTCTCTCTGATCTATAAACATAAGTTTTCCCCTTTAACTGTTTAACTTAATACTAGTCTAGATTTTTTGAGAGAAAGGGTGGAAAGGGAGGGAGAGGGGTGAGAATTAATTTTTTTCATTGTGGTCTAAACTAAACTATCTTAGAGTAATGCCCCTGCCTCATTTTCCTGAGTACTACGATTATAGTCACAAACACCCAGCATCTCAGTTTGTTCTAGTCTCTCAGTCTATGGTACCAATTCTAGCCTGCCCTGTTCTTTTCTGCCATTAATTGTTTGCTTATTCTTCCTTTTTTTCATGTTAAATACCAAGTGACAAATGCTTTTAAACAAGCTCCATATTGCAGTGTACAAAGATGAACTGCATTAATCTCTATCATTGTTATAATGCATTATTGAAGTCCCATGCTATTTTCTTTATATAAATCATTCTCGGTTTTCCACACACTCAGGATGTAATGACGCTCTCTAATTGCTGTCTACCCATTCACATGTTCAAAGGACACAGCTTCAGCCTTTCAGGAATACTGATCTGATATTTTGTCTTTCCTCTAGTGAAAACGGAAACCAGTCCACCTGTTAAAGGCTCTCTCTCCGGAAGAGTGACCCTACCTTGTCATTTTCCCACCCTGCCTACTCTACCGCCCAATTACAACACTAGTGAGTTTCTCAGAATCAAATGGTCTAAGATGGAAGTGGACAAAAATGGAAAAGACATAAAGGAGACGACTGTCCTGGTGGCTCAAGATGGGAATATCAAGATTGGTCAGGACTACAAAGGGCGAGTGTCCGTGCTTACACATCCTGAGGATATGGGCGATGCCTCCCTCACCATGGTCAAACTCCGTGCTAGTGATGCCGGTGTCTACCGCTGTGATGTCATGTACGGGATTGAAGACACTCAGGATTCCATGTCACTGGCTGTGGATGGTAAGGCTTTCAGATTTGTAAGAAAGGTTGTAGCGTGATACCCAGGAAAGCATTGTGGGCCAGTACTCAAGCATATCTCTTGTTTGGCATATGAACAAGAGGAAAACCATCAACCCAAGAATCTTTGATTTTCACTGAAACCAAACTTAGTTAAGAATAGGTAACTTTTTGTGAAGCAACTTTATTGATTGAGACTAGTAATGTACTGTATACTAGAAATAATGAAAACCTCAAGACACAGTATATAGTTCTTAAATCATTATTTTAATGCTAAGACCTTCTAGTGATTGCATCAGAATACTATAAAGGCTATTCTACATTTTAAGTTTGATGTTGTATATATGTTGTCTTAGTTACTTTTCTATTGCCATGATAAAATACCTCAGCCAAGGCAACTTATAAAAGAAAATGTTTAGTTTAAGACTGATAGTTCCAATGGGCTATGACCATGATGGTAATGATCATGCGGCAACAGACCATCAAGCATGGTGCTGGAATTATAGCTGGGAGCTTATGTCTTTACCTTTATGCAAGAGGCAGAGAGCTAACCTGGATGGGTGTGGACTTTTGAAAGTCAAAGCCCTCCCCCAAAGACACACCTTCTCCAACAGGGCCACCCCTCCTAGTTCTTCTCAAACATTTCTACCAAGTGGGGACCAAGTATTGAAACATATGAACCTCTAGGGAAATTCTCATTCCAAGTATCACATATGTATAGACATACATATATAGATAAAAGACGTTTCCCTTTTTTTTCTGTTAATTCTCTTAGTGTGATTTTTGGGGCTACTGAAGACCAAACCCAAGGTCTTGTGCATGCTAGGCAAGTGCTCTCTCACTAAACTATAACCTCAGCCTCCTTACTTTCATTATAAATGTGTGCCTATAAGTTGGCTCAGGAGAAAAATACTTGTGTCCAAACCTGACTAGCTCAGTTTGGTTCCTGGAATCCATGTGGTAGAAAGGCACGTGTTTACCCATGCCTCCATGCGTGTACACACAGACACGCTGAGTGAAAAAAGCCTTTTAGTTTAATTTCAAGAAGTATCATTTAAAAGTTGCATTGAAAAACTAACCATGATTTATATCATGTCTTACAAAGGCAATCAATATTTGAATTTTCAGTTCGTTCAGAGCAAGAAACCAGAGTAAAAAATATAACTTTAACACTAGTTGCTATCCATTAGGTTTGTAATGACTCATTTTACCTTCATCCCCCCTTTAATGATGGTTTATATGTCACTTGAGCTTAAGTTAGAAGACAAAGCAAAGAGAAATTGCTTTAATTGGGCACACACATAATACCGCAGCTCTTGTAACCAGAATGTGTTGGCAAGTTATTAAGCAAAACTCTAATACCCAAACATGATGGGACAGATTTTCTTCCAACTCTCAATTTCCCTATAAAATATTTACCTTTCAGAAATACATAAAAGGAGCTTTCTAAAAACTCTTTCTTGTTTAGCCAAAAGGAGATGGTTTGAATTTCAGGGCAAGAAACAAATTCACTGAGCATCCTTTATCATTAAATTCATCTGTTTCCTGATGTCTTTGTATCCACTCAATCCCTGAGATCTTCCTATCCCTGAGTTCCTTGTCATTAATTTCAGTTTGTCTAAGACTGTCTCTTCATATAGATGCATATGCATAAAATATATTGCATACATTCACTCTCTAAAATTCTCAGACTTTCATAGCTTTTTATTTTTTCTCATCATTAAAGACTTAGCAAAGGATTTGCCTCTTGCTGCTCACAAACAATGAACATCCTCCATCTAATCTTCTTAGCCCCATGATGTCTTCAGGTTAGTCTAGCAATTGCAGACACTTACCTTACATATGGATTGATGGTCCCTGCCTTTGGCAAGACCCCCTGCTCTTTTCCCTCTTAGTACCAGTATTCAGCACAGGTGGAAGATTTATAATTCCCCAAATTACTTGGAACTTTCACCACTATAAACTAATTTAAAGCAATTCAAGTTCTTACTTAACGCTTAAAAGTTACTTTAGGATATTTCTCACGCTTACTAGATACAGGGTGTGTATGTAGAGAGGCCACATGAAGGTAGACTGGCATTTGGTGACATTTTGAGACATGAAGGATGAAAAACAGGAAAAAGAATGCTCCTTGCCAGTCAGTCCATCTCTGAGTTGCTATGTAGCTCCCTTTCTGTGCGTACTGATAACAGGCTTATCTGCAAGATGGCTATTTTATTCTTCCTCAGTTCTTTTGCTGGCTTGTCTTGAGACGGAGACACAATATAAAGAATAACATGAGAGAGACACTCTGCTAGCCAGTCTGACTGTGGAAGACAGATCTGTCAACCCCAGGAAATGACTAGGACTCAAAGGAGAGCAGCAGATATCTTGGAAACCACAATTCATTTCAAACAACAAAAAGTGGTCTTGAATATTATGATATGATAAAAATTCACTTCTAAAAGCTGGTTGCTCCAATCTGTATTTTGTGTTGACTTCCCTGGCATATCATTTTGATGATTTCATATTTCCCCCAGTTTAATATGGATAGCATGTTGAATTGGGAAGCAAGGACTGACAGTTCCACCCCTTGGCTGATCTTTCTTCAGCTCTTTGACAATCATTTGAAACCTAGAGCACAGTTTCTACCTACTTCCTTAGCAATAGTTAAAATACAACAAAGTGGAACCTGAGACAAGCATGCCTTGCTTCTACCTGGGGAGTGGGAAGAACTTTATTTCAGGCCTCTGTTGGCATGGAAATTGTAGACTTGCCTCAGTCATAGCAGACAAGAAAATAATACGAACTAGACAGTGGATATGGTTTATATCCAGACAGTAGACAGTGCACTGTAATCTACCCAGCTTTCAGATCAAATAAATATTAGATCACTGGATGAGACAGGAGATTACGGTTCAGAGAATTGAAGTTGTTAATGAGGAGGGAAGAAAACCATGACTGAAATAGGCATTGCCATGCGTATAGCCTGGTGCTTTTCTATGCCTTACCACACTGTGAAATCCAATGTCACAATGCTGCATGATTCAAGGATGTAACATGAGGAGCAGAACCCCTAGATGGGTGGCATTTTTAAATGCCTTCATTCTACAAGAGTTTTGCATCATAAAATAATGAACTAATTGGTATATTACTTCATTCTGAAATTTTGGGCAATACAATGGGGATCTGAGCACTGAAACAGTCTATGGTTTGCTGTCTTTGCAGGAGTTGTGTTTCACTACAGGGCAGCGACCAGTAGATATACACTGAACTTTGCAAGTGCTCAACAGGCTTGTTTGGACATTGGGGCAGTCATAGCCACACCAGAGCAGCTCTTTGCTGCCTATGAAGATGGATTTGAGCAGTGTGATGCAGGGTGGCTGTCTGATCAAACTGTTAGGTAAGAAGCCTGCGACTAAAAGCTTTTCAGTATCAATTTGCCAGGGACAGTGCCTCTCACCTGTTCTTTGCTTTCCTAGATATCCCATACGGGCTCCCAGAGAAGGCTGTTATGGAGACATGATGGGGAAGGAAGGGGTCAGGACCTACGGATTTCGCTCTCCCCACGAAACCTACGACGTGTACTGTTATGTGGACCATCTGGATGGTAAGACATTTAACTTTCTAGAGCTTCCTATGAATTGAGAAAACCAGAAAAGAGCATGGAGCAAGTCTTCAGGCTTGTTTGCATTCCACACAGCAACATTTTATTTCCATGCCTGCATGATTTTGTGGTAAGACAAGCCAAAATTACAGTGGGAAAAGAAGGAGGGCTGTGTAAATGGCTATGCAGGATAGAAATATCTTGGCCAATGGCAGGCTCTTCCCAGTCATGCTGCCTTTTTAGAGCATTCAGAACAGAAAACTGGTAGGTTGGCCCCTATTCCTGTGAGAGCCAGGTAGAAACCCTGTGGTGACAAGCTGCTGTGACTCCAAGTGAAGATAAACACAACTCCCAACCGAGGTAAACACTATCAACCTGCAAATGAGGCACTATCAGATTTCTTCTCCCGTCTCCTTTGTCACATGGAGTTTTCAGAGGAGTCATTCATCTAACCAATCCACACATTCAAAATGACATCAAAAACATGTACTGTTGTAGATAGCCTGCTAACTGCCAGAGACCTGAACTTCAATGCAGATAAAACCTTTACTTTTGAAGATGGCAGAGTCTGATTAATTTTAGCTCTGTTTCTCTCTGCCTGAGTAAAGAGTGTTTGAGGTTACCAGTGAAAGTATGTAACGGGTTCCAAGCTGTTTTCCAGAACAAGGCACAAGGATGGTGTTTACCACTTTAGAGGCTGTAGACCTGGGAGAATGGAGCTATAAATGAAGCAGACTAAAGTCTCATGTGTTAGTCAACTTTATTCAGAGCATCAGACATGTATACCCTGAGGTTTAAGAGGAGTCACATGAGTACAATAACAAGGACAGGCTGCACATGGTGGGCAAGTTCCATGTGGCAAAGCATGAATATCCATAGAGGCTCTTAAACAAAGAACCATAGCCAGTCGCAATGAATAATCTGAAGTAAGCACACTCCTACCCAGTACCCATGGGAGGTGCACAAAAGCACGTTCACAAGAACAGTTTCATGTTTTAAAGAAACTGAAGTCTCAAGACTCTTGTTTTCTTGGAGTTTTCTCACAAGCTTTCAGAATTCTCTACATACAACTCCATTCTTGGACTGTCTTCCAACAGGATTGAAATGGATTTTATTTTATAGTGACAGTTATCTTAGAAGCCCAAGTATATAAATAAATGATGTTAAATTGACTTAGTTTTGCAATTTTGACAAGTGTAAAATGGGGTTAGGTGAGATAGTCTCTTCCAGCATTAAAATTCTGTGACTCCGTTTGATGTTTTTGTTTGTTTGTTTGTTATTTTGAGTTTGACTGTGTTTGCCAGGCAAGCCTCATACTCCTGGACTCAAAAGGTCATGCCGTTTGACCTCTCACATAGCTGGGGGTCAGGCGTGTGCCACTCTGCCAGACTTTGACTCTACACTTCTGTTCACTGAATGGTGTTACAAGATGTGAGCGCTAGACTATAAACAGCTCCCATTTCCCTTATGCATTGATTAAATGTGCCTTGAAGGGTACATTAGCATTCCTGTCACACTGATTTGATACCAGTAAGTGTGTTTTCTAAATAGCAGATTCCAGTGCCAACACCTCCTGGTTTTGTACATGGGCAAAGGAAGACATAGATATTAGCCAAACTACTATTGATGCTTATAAAATTAGAACCTTTCTCTTCCTCTTATTTTAACTGATTAAAATATCTTTAAAATAGTTTTTAATAGCAGTTTTTTTAAAAAAAAATGGTTACTTGGAATACCTGGCTCCAGTAAATACATCTCCTACTGCAATCTCAATATGGTGAATTTTGTATTATTTTAGAATAAAATTTCTCAGGACCTCGATGCATGTTTCTTAGATGCTGCTAAGTTTGCACCAGAGCCAGAGGTAGTTTATGAAAGATATTTGTGAGATCCAATTGATTGGAAAGAACTTTATCAACTCTTACTGATATGGTGAACATTCAGGCACAAATCTTAATCTTAAGCCAAACTTCTTGATGTAAAGCCAGGTTTGTGTACCCAGGGATCCTTCTGTTGGTCTGTTCTCCAATGTCCCTCAAAGGAGCTGCCTGAGTTCTGCTTTTAAAGGTTGTAGACATTTTGAAAGTCTGGATGGTAGAAGTCTGCCAGGGATCTCTAGCCACACTGTACCAGTTGGGAGTTGTGTCTCACTGTCGACCTGCAAGTGTCATTTTTGGTGTTCAGTAATTAGATTCTGTCAGAGAGTAGCTCTCTGTATA
>LOJH01016134.1:7968-28340 GCA_001685095.1 Ellobius talpinus | reverse complement strand
TATTAACCAATGAAAGTAACACATAGACAGATGACCCACCTACATCAGGAGATCACTTCCTAAATATAACACCAGTAGCCCAGACACTGAGAGCAGCAATTAATAAATGGGACCTCCTCAAACTAAGAAGCTTCTGTAAGGCAAAGGACACGGTCAATAAAACAAAAGAGCAGCCTACAGAATGGGAAAAGATCTTCACCAACCCCACATCTGACAGAGGACTGATCTCCAAAATATATCAAAAGAACCCAAGTGTGTTCACACACAAACACCTGCAACCCCCCCATACAGATAAAGGTTAAAAAGAAAAAAACAAAACTCGAGTGTGCGTGTGGGATGTACTGTCATTTTGGGTGGAAAGGTCAAAATTATTAGACCAGCATTGTCCCTAAATCAGTATATAAAATCACTGTAGTTGGGAAGTGGCCACTTTCACATGCACCTCTGCACAGGGCCCCCACTCAAATGAAACTTTGCTAGCTTTGTCTAGCAGCTAGCTCCATGGTTAGGATACTGCCCTTGGGAAAGCATCTGTCAGTCAGGAAGTTTTCCAGAAGCATGGTCTGTGCTGGGAAAATAGTTGCAAGTTTCTGTGAAGATGGGGAGATAAATGAAGGTTTATGTGCAGTCAAGGATCCAAGTCATTGGCTAAAGTCATAAGACGCCTGTGTGTGTCATGGCTTGGGGACGTGACACAGCATAAGATTTTCAATAATGTAAAGAGGCTTGCCAGGCATGCAGGTGCTGTCCTAAACTGTCAGATGGATAGGTGGTCCTGTGTCCCTCCTAAGGTGGGGGCTGGCCACTCGTCACCCGCAAATAAACCCCCCACTAGGAGGGGGGAGAATATCCAGGAGCAGGAAATTCTAACAGGAACTCTGCCGCGGGGCACTGCCTTTGGGGATAAGATCTGGCTATTTGAATTTGTCCTGGTCTGGTTTGGTATGGAGACTGGGATAAAGAATTGATGCTGGGGTGATAGTTCCTTAACTGGTTTATTTGTAAACTTAAAATCTGCATGTGTATTTGTATGTGTTCCTGTGTGTGAGTGCAAGCGAGGGCATGCCACTGTGTGTGTGTGTTATGGTGTGTGCGCGCGTTCACGTTGTGTGAGGCCGAAGACAACCTGTAAGCTTTGGTCTTTGTTTTCTAGTTTATTTGAGACTGTTGCCTGCTTGTCCTGGTGTATGCCAAGCTGACTGTGGCCTTCTGGGGTTCTTTGGTGCTCCTCACATCTTGTCATAGGATCCCTCAGATTACAGATGTGTGCTGTTGGGTGTGGCTTTACATAGGTTCTGGGGATCTGAATTCAGGTCCTCACATTTGCTTGCTAAGTGCTTTCCCTACTGAACCATCGCTATACTGCGACTGCCAGGCCTCTTGCTCTGACATTTCCCACATGGCTTCTGCAGAAGCCTTCATCCTCCTTTTGCTCCTCTTCCGGCCAGAAGCCTTTGCTGCTCTTTGGCTATCAAACCCTGGAAGTTTGGGGTCCGAATGTGTCTGCTCTCCTCCCACTGCTGACCTAAAGCCAGGCAGACCACCTGGGGCCCTAGCTCCATCTCTAGCCGAAGAGCCAAGCTTTCTCTCCTTGTCCCTGCCATGACCTTGACTTCTCATTCTAGATTTCACCTTTCAGAACACCGGGGCTCATTTATACATCGTTTTTTAGACTGCCTGTTTCTTTCCTTTGGGGGACTGGAAGCACAGAACACTGGGACCTTCATGTTGTCCCATGTTTTATGTTTCTTACTCCACCAAGAGTCACTTTGGTCCTGATGGTTCTCTGGCTTAAATACAAGTCAAACAGTCAGTCACTTTGGTATGCATCTCAAAATAAAGAAGGAACCAGGTGTGGTGGTGCATTCCTGCAATCCCAGGACTGTTGAGGTTGAGGCAGGAGGATGGTGAGTTTTTTTTGTTAAAAACAAAACAAAAAACCAACCAAACAAAAAAAAATCAAAATTTCAAACCCAAACTAGAAACAAATACCATACAAAACCCACAATATCCAAAGCAAAAGAGCTATTTTTGCTGACTGATACATTTGAAGTAGAAATATTTGAAAGGGTTTACAACAGAAAGCTCGCAGGAATAACTGCAGGAGGAGACTCAGCTAAGGAAGGAGGGAGAAGAACAATAGAGGGGACCTTTTTGGTGTGTATGTGTGTGTGTGTATGTGTGTGTGTGCTGGGATTAGACCTAGGGCCTTGCACATATGAAGTACGTGTTCTACACTGAGCTACACGCCCAACCCACAGGAGTTCCTTCTTTACTTACCTCAGTTTGACTTTTCCTTCTATAAGCAAACATTGCTTTCAAAGTTTAAAAACTCAGTTAAATCTGTGGATTTCTGAGCACTTGCTTCCCCAGTGTTTTTAGTTCAATAAACAGTGTTTGCTCAACAGCCATCAAGTTCAACACGCTAGACTGGGCGCCAGCAACACAGTAAGAGCTACGTAGAGTCAGAAAAAGCCTGGCCTTCTTGTTGCTTATACTGTATACACAGACAGCATTTCTACTCATATTTTTAAGGGGGAAACCAAACATATTGTCTCTGTTTTATATTTTATATGTCTATGTGTGTGTACGTGCTTCACTGTGCATGTGTGTGCGTGTGTGTTCCTGCCTGTGGAGGCCAGAGGACAAACCTGGCTGTCATCATTCTTCACATGCTGTCCATTGTCCATCTTGCTTTTTTTTTTAATGACAGAGAAGAAGCATTCAAACACACGAGGTGGTGGTGGAGATCTCTGGCCAGCCCTTTGAGCGTGGCTGTTCCAAACCTGAAATGAAGCGATTTGCATCTGTAGTGAAGGCCAAAGCTCTCCTTAGAGCCTCGTGGAAATAGGGTGCAATTTGGAATCAATTCAAATTCAGAGAGCCCTGGGATTCCAGCCACAGGTTCCTTGGTAAACTTCTTAGAAAGCGTGTGGAGGTCAGGGTGGGTGGTTTGGTGGGAAAGAGCACCTGCTGCCAACGCAGCAAGACCTAGGGTTGGGTCTCTATCACCCACAGGAAAGCTGGGCATGGGGCATGTCTGTGCATACCTGTAGTGCCAATGCTGTTGGGTGGGAGTGGAGACAGGAGGATAACCAGTTCTTGCTGACTACCAGCCCAGTCGAAAAACGAAAGTTCCAAGCACAATGCGAGACCGTCTCAAGGGAATATGGCTTGGCGTGGTAGAACAGGGCACCTGACGTCTTCTTCTGGTCTTGTCCCTGTACACAAAGGACACTGTACACAGCTGCACATGCACCTTCCGTACACACAAATCAAGACAAGACAAGACCACAACACTGTATTCATGCCATCAGCAGCAAATTATGCCAGCCTAGAATGGTTAAGATAGGAAAGCAGCTACTGGGGTAGGTTTGAAAACTCCAAGACCAAGGTGGATAGAAAAGATACTAAGAAAAGCCACCACCTCCATAGGCTGCTCAAGGCAATGTCTGCAGTTGCCAATACCCTCTCAGCTGGGAGCTTAGCACAGGGGTACAGTGCTTGCCAGGCGTGAACATGCTTTCCATCCCTAGACTGAAAAGTAAATAGATAAAAATAAAGAAACTGTCTAAAGTGCTGACAGGGGTAGCTCCAGGCGGAATCTGCAGAGCTCCCCTTGAGAGTGAGAGAAGGTACCGCACCCTTCTGGCATCCATGTAGCCCCTTTACCTCTGCTCCCACTACCTGCTCTGGCTGTCAGATGGCACAGCCATGCCCTGCTATCTGAGAGATGCTTGACAAGCAGGCTTTCTGAATCGTCTGTGGAGGGACCTTGCTTGGGAGAGTTTTGATGGCAATCACCACGTTATCAGATGTCGCATGGACTCTGGGGTTTTCTGTTTCCATTCTGAGGGGACAGAGGTCACACATAGCCAGATAGGGCTGCTGGAGCAAGACTGAGGCTCGGGTAACGCTAGGAGAGCTTTCAGGGCTCGGGACAGAGACCTCACCTAGGAGCAAGGCTTGACTTCCTTGGCTAGGGGAGAGTTTTCCTTCTGAACTGTCAAGATTAGTCTTTTGTCTCTTCTGATCCTTTCTTAGGGAACTGCATGTGTGTCCCACACGGGAGGACCCTAATGTTTCCAGGCCCCATGGGATGGTCCTCAGATCATCATCTTGTGAGGCTATCTGACCCGGGGCACTGCACACAGCCACAAACAGCTGTCATTGTCTAAAGGTCCTCAACCCAAATCAAGGGGTGTGAAGGGCTGAACTCTGGCTGCTTTAAAAGGCAACAGTCTCTCAAGCTTCAGGACTAGTGCTGAGACACACGATTCTGCCTCCTGACAACTCCAGTTCAGGGTATGTGGGGAGTGGGGTGGCATAGTCTATATGGTGTGTGCCAGTGTAGTGTACATGCACAGTGTGTCTATGTCTGTGTGTGTATTATGTGGGTGTGTGCTGTGTGTGTCTGTAAAGGGTGTGTTTTTCTGTAGTGTGCAGTGTATGTGTAGTATGTGAGCGTGAGCTGTATGTGTCTGCATAGAGTGTGGGTGGTGTGTTGTATGTTATGTGTACGAATGTGTAGTATATATATTGTGTGTTGTGCTTTGTAGGGTTCATGGAGGAGACAGGATCTGTTGGTCACCGGGGCAGAGTTCCCCACGCACCAGAGCCCAGGGTCAGGGCAGCAAGCCCACAGTTTATTTACCGGGTGTGCACTAATAGAGTTGAAGAGCAGCGGGAGGTGAAAAGCAGACTGGAGTTTCCAGAAGCTCAGTTTCCCCGAGTGGCCTGCTTCCTGTGATCCTGGGGCAGTCCAGGGTGGCCCTCACAGCTGGAGTTTGGCCCCACAGTGGGGTGGTGGTGACACTCCTTTAGGTCAGGGGCTTCATGGGTGTCAGCAGTCATTGGCCCACACAGTTAGTTTTCGGTCGATGTGGAACGCTTGTGTTCTGCAGCCCCCTGGGAGCTGCCCTGGCAGGGGAAGCTGGGCGGGCCTGTAGGTTCTGTCTTTCCCTTCTCTGCAGCTGTGCAAGCTTAGGCTAAGTCTGGCAGAATCAGAAACTTGGCTGGTAGATTAGGGGCTCTCCCTAGTAACTGACAGAACCATTCGTGCCCCTTAGGCTCCTCCAAGCAGCTGAGGTGTTTGATGGCTGCCATTCGTCTTGGTCTAAGAAGGTTTCAGCTTGCGGCTCCGAATGCTTGGGTCTCTGGAACTTCATGCATGGTACCTGAGTTTTTTCTTTTTTTCAGTGGGGTCAGTGGGTGCTCTGGTTCCAGAATTTGTACAAGAGATCACTGCACACATGCTAGATACAGAGTGTCATACACACCATTAGAGACCTGGGTCGAAGGAGTTCTCTCTGCTCATCAGAATTGGCTCAGACATTGTGAAGATGTCTCTATGTCAGGGGGTCAAGGCTCTTAATTGCTTCTCATTCTGGATGATTAACGGCCACAGCTGCCAGAGCTCTGGCTTCCTCATTCGTCCTTGTCTGAACCCACGCTCACCTCTCCTGGTGACATTGCTTTCAGGTGCCTGTTCTCCATGCTTGCAGAGCCCGAAGAAAGCTGCTCCCCTCCCCCTGCCCTGCCAAGTGTCATGTCTTCCATGACCAGCTGTCCCAACTTTTCTTTGTGTGTGTCTCCACAAGTCTCTTCAGGGCCGTCCCTGTCTGGAATGACCTTTTAACTTGATGCTGATCTCATAGGCATTCCTCCACAGGCTGGTCAAACAGGGCAGCCACTCGGTGCAATGCCCCATGCTTTGTGACTACTGGCAGCCATACAGGGTCACAGAAAAGATGGCACACACCCTAAGAACCCCCAGAGCAGTCTCTCTTTCTCTCTCTCTCTCTCCCTCTCCCTCTTCCTCTGTCTCTCCCTCTCCCTCTCCCTCTGTCTCTCCCTCTCCCTCTCCCTCTCCCTCTGTCTCTCTCTCCTAGGCCTGTGTTGTTAGCTGCCAGTTCCTGGCCTAGGTGGTCGGCCAAAGGTGGAAGGTGCCATGCTGATCCCATCTGAGTGTAGCAGGTTGTAGTCTCTTCACTCTCACTAGAATCTAGAATTTGCTGCTTGGCTGGTCTCAGTCTCAGCTTTCTCTCCCTCCACATATGCTTGGATCAGCTGTGGGGGACTCCCAGGGTTTGAGGAAACAGACTGTGGGGTGTAAGACCTTTGTCTCTAACAATTTTAGGGCTGAACAGATATCCCTCTCTCAGCGACGAGTCTGGAAACCACGTTGGGTTAGGCATTCAGCTGAAGGGGAAAAGCTCCCTGGCTGCAAGATTTTCCAGGCTTTTCCTTTCTTCTCCCTCTTTTTGAGACAGGGTTTGTAAATCCATTTTTAAGGTTAGCTCCCACAGTGACAGCTTTTCTGCAGCACCAGTGTGTGCAGGTGGAGGAAGGACTAGGGGGCGGCACAGGAAACAGGCAAGGGTGCAGACAAAGCCTGAAGGGTCTGCAGAGAGTTAGGAAGAATGCCTCTTCTGGTGTGACTCAGCGGGCCTGGGGGCCAGCCCGCCCGAACAATCAGAGCCGTACAAATCCCACTTTGGTCCTGAAAGCATTGTAAAGGCGTTTTCATCTCTTTTCCTCATTAGTCTTTGGGGACAGTGGGTGGGTTTTCTTTGAGAAGGGAACAAAACTCACGCGCTGCCTTTCTGGAACACTTGTGTGTCAGTCCCTGCTGTACAGATAGGGAGCCCCCGTCCTCTCGGTATACTCCCCACAGACACCAGCCATAGGGTAGCCACGCTTAGCTTTAAGAGAGTGGCTACTCTGCCCTCATTCGCCGACAGCTTGGCTTGTTCATGGGCAGGTATGCCCCACAGTAGGGCAAGTGACGCTCTCTGCTGGAAACAGCCTTTTGGTGTGGGGAAAGGTCAGGTCGGGTGACTGTCATGTGGACCTACTCAGATGGTTTAGGTAGAAGTTGACATGTGAGCAATTCTTCTTTCCTAGTGAATCATTCCTAGGGAATTTGTTTTCCAGATCATGGGGAATTTGGAACAAAGAGGATGATCTAGTGTTTTCCAAAGGCTGTTTTCTCCTTCCCTGGCCCTGTCTACCTCCATTGCAATTGGCATCACCCAGGGGCGGGGGATGCTGGGAGGTAGCCCTTGTTGTGGCTTCAGGTGGGGACACTGAGCTGAACCTGGGTAGAGATGGCCAGAGGTGGACTTGGGAGAGGAGACCATGTTACAGTGGGGTCTTTGTCAATGTCGCTCTGAGGGCCTAGGGGTTGGTGCTGTCACAGGGCAACACCTGTCTGCATTTGAAGGTTTCTCTGTGTAACAGCCCTGGCTGTCCTGGAACTCTCTTTGTAGACCAGGCTGGCCTTGAACTCACAGAGATCCACCTTTTTCTATTTCTAGTGCTGGGATTAAAGGCATGCGTCACCATGCCTGGCTTAAAAGGAGATTCTTATCCTGAGGCAGGACAAAGACGGGCAGGTAGGTGATCAGAACAAGGAGCAAATGGAGGCTCGGGTTGGTTTGTTTTGAGACAGGGTCTCCCTAGCCCGGGTGGCCTTGAGTTTGGTATATAGCCTAGGATAACCTTGAACTTCTGATCCTCCTGCACATTCTTCCTGAGTCTGGGATTACAGGTGTGCACTGCCATACTTGATTATATGGTGCTGGGGACCAAACCCAGGACTTTGCGCATACTAGGCAAGCACTCAATCAACGGAGCTGCAGCTCCAGCCCAGGAGACCTGGTTTTGAAGGTAGTAAAATGTTTCATGGTTCCATAATGAACAGACACAAGTGGAGTTGGCACTTTAGTTTGCTGATGGAAGACAGGAACACCTGTGGAAAATTCCCACTTGCAGTCACAGTGTGGCATGCTCTGGATACCAGGAGACACGGGAGCATAGACCCTGTGCAGCCTGAAGGGAAAACAGCCACCGGCAGGCAGGTCCCTGGCTTGGAGGAGGCTGATCAGCTGCAGAGGCTGCTTCCAGGCTCCCTCAAACCATTGATGCCAAGTTCAGCTTTTCAGGCTGCGTGGTAGAGACCTCATGATTTCCTGGTTACTGCAGTAGGCTGCTCTTGGCTCCAGCTGTGAGTGCTCTCTGCTCCTTGCCTGAGAGGCCCCTCCACAGCCTTCCCACCTCATGACATCTTTTTCTGCAAGTAATGTGTGAAGGGATCTTGTCTTCTCCTGAGGCCGTTCATCTCATCATATCCTTTCTGGATGACCCTGTCAAATGATTTGGAACATCTAAACTAGGGAGATAGCTTTGGGGCAGAGCACTTGCCCTGTACGTGTGAGGCCCTAGTTCAAGCCCCACCCCCACCACAAAAATAATAAAAATAAGTAAAGGGCAGTTGAGAGTGTCCTTTGTGGTTCCATCTTCTATCTGCTAGAAGCAAGTCCCAGGTTCAGTGACCCTCAGGGAAAGAGGTCACATGGAAGTGAGACCTGTTGAGGATCCACCCACCCCTGAGGTACCAGGTTAGGTTGTTCTCAAGAGCATTTACGTTGATCTCTGGCCTCAACAGGCACACACACATGAACATGCACATACACATACAGCACACAACACACAGAAAGAGGAAGAACAGACTCAGGAAGAGTGTGGGTTGCAGTATCTCTCACAATTAGACATTAGCAAAGACTATCCTGTTTGGGGGAAAGCAAGAGCAACAAGGGCCGATTCAGCTCGTCTCATGAACACAATTTCTTTTCTTCATTTAGTCATTCAACAGACATCCAGGTATCCATGATGGACAAGTGCCAGGGAAGCCTCCAGCTGCCTATAGGAAGCTTGCAGGCTGACAGCGAGGCAGAACACAAACTATCTGCAGTTATGATCAAGATTGGTACAGACCGGTCTACCCAGAGTGCCAGGGAACACGGGAGAGGGGATGTGAGGCTACAGAGGTCAGGAGCTAGGCCACAGGGATGCCTTGCCAGAAGCTGGCTCTTCAGCCCTGCTACTAAACTACAGTGGGGACCTGAAGGTCCAGAAGAGTTGGGGTTGCAGATAGAAGCCTGGGGGCAACCCTTCTCACAGTCTTTTGTGCTTTTTGGGGAGAGGTACCATGCCCAGTGACCACCAGAGGGATTTGAAGCCTGTCCATGGGCATCAAACTCTTGTTTGGCTGCCTATACCTCCATGAATGTCCACATGCTTCATGCTCCCCAGTGCAGGCAACATGAATGTGGCTAACAAGCCCCAAGCCCCTGGAACAGACAGGGAGCAATGGCAGTTGGATGAGGAGGTAGCCATCCTGGCCTCTGGCCACAGTGCGCTGGCACTGTGCACCCAGCAGGATTCTCTCCAAGCAGATTCGCTAGGAGTCATGGGAATGAAGGGAACAGGAGCTTGGCTGGTAGCGGAGCTGGTAAGAGAGTCTAGACAAGAAGGCTATGGCATCTGAAGTGGGGTAGGAGTGGGGGCAAAGAATCCATAGGTCAGACAGCCCAACGAGACTAAAGGAAAGCATTCCTATGAGAACCCTAGAAAGCAGACGGGAGCTGTTGGAGCAGCTCCTGTGCCTCCAATTTTGATGGCTCCAGAGAACGACCTGTGCAAAGAGCTGATGGGTTTTTACAATGAACTCTCACAAACCAGGGTCTGGGAAGTTGATGGACAGCTGCAGACCAGTGAACTAGCTGGGGGTGGATAAAATGGCCCTAGGCCTGTCTCAAGACCACCTCAGCCTTTCCCCACACCAAAAGGCCATACGCACCTGTCTGTACCTTCTTCCTCAGGAGGTGCTTGGGGCTGGATCTAGGCATCTTGCATGTTAGGAGAGCCTGACCTCCCTCAGTTTACTTATTTATGAACATGGAGTTTAGGTTGGCTGTGACCCTGCGTCAAAGCTCTGGCAAGGGCTGCTGTGCAGTGGCTCAGTCAGCAAACTCACAGCTGTCTTGGGCTGCTTGCCCCAGGCTTGGCCCTCAGAGGCAGATGCTAATGATCAGAGGGCTCCAGGGGGTGGAGAAGCCTGAGAGCTGAGGAGAACCCTGAACGGCGGGGTGGTATTAAGCTTTTGGACTTAGGCACTGGGTTGGTTGGCAGAAGATGCAGGTTTGTGGAGCAAGTGACAGAGAATCATGAAGCCCTGAAGTAAAGCAAACAGCTGGTTCTTGCTAAGTCTTAACGAAGGGGGTGGGGTGGATCCCCGACATAGTCCAGGTTTTCTTTACCCACAGTCATTCATTTATTTATAATTAAGGACAGCTAATCCCGCACTTATGCAACTGTTCCATCCCAAAAGGTCTTTCTCAACTTGAACTTACAGGAGGAAAAAAAAAAGAACAACACTCCACTATGTATTCTTCTCAACGTTGCTTTTGATTTAAAGGAACAGAGCAGTAATGTACACATGCCCCTTATGCCTGCAGGTGAGTTCTAAATTCCTGGGTTGCAGAGCCAAGCTGGGTATGTGGAGTGGAAGGGAGGAGGGCTGGGCCATGTTCTTACTTTAATCTGTTCATGCTGCCGTCCAGGTCCGTATATGTGTGCTGATATGCATACACACACTTGTGCATGTGTGGGTCTGGGTGTGTACACGTGTGTCTGTACGTGAATGCAGAGGCCAGAGGACAATCTTTGATGTCGTTCTTCATGTGCCAGCCATCCGGAGTTTTCAGACAGGCTTTCTCACTGGGACCTGGGACTTACCAATCAGCCTAGGCTGGCTGGCCAGCACCTAGGGGTTTGTTTGACTGTCTCCACCTCCCTAGGAGAGAAGTTACAAGTCTCTGTCACCACACCCAGCCTTTTTGCTTGGGCTTGTATCAAATTCTGGTCCTTATGCTCGTATAGGAGCACGTTCCTGACATCATCTCCCCTGCTCTGGGTTTGTCACTTTATATCAGAGCTGCTGAGCAGTTCTGCCATTTTCAGTCAGGCTTCCTCCGGGCATGCCCAGAGTGCAGAGGTGCGGCTATCCCTCCAGGTATGTCCAGAGTGCGGCATTGCAACTACAGGTTTGTGAATAGTCAGGACAGGCCTGGGGTCACCACTCCTCTGCATGGTTCAGTCCTTGGTTTCATTTCTGGGGAGCTTCTGTGAGGCAGCGGATGCTTCTCTGCTTCCCTCTGGGACTTTGCTGTGTCCTGAACTGTTGTCACCTGTCCAGACCACTATCTGCCTCTGCTCTGTGCCCCAGAGGTTGGTATGTGTATACGGACTCTGCCGGTTTGCTTTGCTACCCTGTCCTCCCTCAGGGGTCCAGTCAGACACAGGCTACTGGGAGTATGACATATGGTCTGACGAGTGGCTGTGACTCTCCTGCCAGCTGTTGGTTACCCTCTCCAGAAGTCTCATTTGGAGCCTAAGGAGGATCTCTGTGCTTCAAGCCTGGGCTGAGGGTAGAGAGTGACCCCGTAGCCTGTTTGCATTTTACACCATTCCCTAGTTGACGGGAAGCTGCTGGGTCCTCACAGGTGTTGCTAGGACCAGTTTGTGCAGGTCTTCCTACTTATGCAAGACAGGTGCTGACCCACCTGGATGAAATCCAAATGCCACAGGACGGTCACTCAGAACTATGTTCCTGGTTCTGGCTCTTGCTGGACTGGTCTCCTCTCCATTAAGGATTCTTGTCACTCGGCCTCTTGTAACCCTAAATGTCCTGCTTCCCCTCCCCACCTCTGAGCCCTTCCTCATACTTGCTGTTCAGTGCCTTAGGATCCCCACCCCTCCTCGCTGGTTCAGAAGTCTCCTCGAGACAACTGAGGTATTCTAGCATCTGCTGTATATAAGCCTCTACACACTCCCCAGGAATTCCTCACTGAGGCCTCCGGGATGGGTGCTGTGTATACAACCAGTCCATGTAGGTGCTGCCCTCTGGTAGGTGCTGTCCCAATTTGCATAGGTGCATGGTACGTGTGTGTGCGCGTACGCACGTGTGCGGGCATGCTTGCATGTTTATGTAAGTGCTCAAGTATGTGGAGGTCCAAGCAGATCCTCTGGAGCTATTCCTCAAATACCTTCACTTTTTCTTAGAGACAGGGTCTCTCACTGGCTCAGAATTCACCAAGTAGACTAGACTGATTTGAGAGACCCAGGGAGTCTCCTATTCGTCTCTGTCTCCCCAGAGCCAAGATCATGGGTGCATACCATCACACCTGGCTTTTTATTTTTTATTTGTTTTTATTTTTTTGTAAAGTAGGTTCTGGGGATGGAGCTCAGTCCTTCAGGAGCTGTACCATCTGAGCTGTCTCTCCAGCCCCAGCCTTCACTTTCAGAAACCATTGTTAGAGCGCTTCTCACTTCCTTCTTCCCCCTCATTTTGTGTGCGCTCAAATGGGTACAGGTGCACGCAGGTTTCAGAAAAGAGAGAACACAGTGCTCGTAAGTCTAATGGAAGAACAGGGCAAGGTGAGAGCAGTCAAGGGGCCCCAGGGGAGCCCCAGACTTCTGACTTTATGCCACCACAGGGGTGTGATTCTTTGTTTGCAGGCCACTGGGTGGGTACATTTTCCCCTCTCTCCTCCAGCATCTCCAAAGCGGCCTCACACCCTTTCCTCTTCTCAGAGCCACTTGGGAGTTCCCATGAGTCAGCCTCAGGCTGAGTGAGGTGTAGAGGGAGGGGGCGGGCTTCCTGCTGACCTCCACCTTCCAGTAGTGTTAGGCAGGCCACAGCTGTATGTCAGTGGGCCAGTAATGAGTCACCAGCGGCCTCCCTCTCCAGGTCGCAAAGATAGTTTCACCTGTCCTACGTGTGCCCGCTCTTTTCTCTCCAACAATCTGAAATAGACAGCAACACAAAGTCTAAAATACTGGGTTCTAGTAGAGGTGAGGGCTTTCCTTTTCTTGGAAGAACCGTGGACTGCTCCGGTCCCCTGGCTTCGGGTGGCACAGCAATACTGATTGCAATACTAGTAGTACTAGGCTCCAAGTCTAGGGAAGGAAGGTGACTGAGACACAGATTCAGGCCTTGGAGAAGGGGGTTCGCAAGCTGGGAGTTGTAGGGAGAGGGGGATGTGAGCTGGGGTTTGTCAGGAGAGGAGTGGGAAACTCAGGGGCTTGTGAAGTATGTGCTGACAGAGGGCACCAAGGACCCCTGATTGTGGGTCACTGCCTGCCCCATTCGCACGAAGCTGGATTGGGGTTGTTTGCTTCTGTAGGGACCAGATGTCTGGACTTGTGATTGTTCTGGTCAGCAATGCTGGAGGAAAAGATGCAGAGAGTGAAACCCTCAACTAGATGAAGCTATTTCACGATTCAACCTTAGGGATAGATATAGGGTTATATGTGGGGTTATTGTCCTGATTTCTTATTTCTTTAAACAAACAAATGAACAAAACCTGGGTTCTAAGAAATATTTATTTATTTATTTATATATTTCAAAATGAAGGCTGGGGCAGGGGAGACAGCTCAGGCAGTAAACTATTTGAGGGACTGTATTTGGCCCCCAGACCCTCTTATAAAACAGCCAGGTGTCATGGCAGACTCCTGAATCACAGTACTGTGGGACAGAGATGGGTTGGAGGCTCCCTGGGCATCTCTGGTCAGCAAGCCTGGCTTATTTGGTCAATTCTGAGCCAGTAGGAGAACCTGTCTCTAAGATGAGGACACCAGAGGATCCCCTCAGGTCTAGAGAAGATGCTGAGGACACCAGAGGGTCCCCTCAGGCCTAGAGAAGATGCTGAGGACACCAGAGGGTCCCCTCAGGCCTAGAGAAGATGCTGAGGACACCAGAGGGTCCCCTCAGGCCCAGGGAAGATGCTGAGGACACCAGAGGGTCCTCGCAGGCTTCCCAACACTTGTGCATTTGCACCGACATGCACTCTCCCTCTTACACACACAAACACACACATTTAAGAATACAAAGGCTGCTCAGAACTGGGGCTAATGCCTGCATGTTCCAGTTAGCAACAGCATTTACTGCAGTAGCTGAAAGGGAGACACAGACTAAGACCTTGTCAGTGAATGAATGGATTAAAGAAAAAAAAAAGGCTGCCTGCATGTGTGTGTCAACCCGCATTTCCTGTCTTCTGAGACTTTGTGGTGTGAGGCTTTACTGATCCTGCAGCACATAGCTACTTCCTAGGAAGGGGCCTCTTCCCAACCATTCAATCCCTGTCTCCCCTAGAACCTCCTGTCTCAGGCTTCCACACACCAAGCCACCATACAGCTGCTCTCCTTAGTAGGACCAGGTTGTATGATGACAACAAGGACAGCTCTGCCCCAGATCCTGCTCACCCTGTCTAACTGGTTCCTTCCCAAGAAGGCCACAATCAGGAATCTTGTTGCTGTTTGCTTCACTCCTGCCTCCTGACCTTTCCCCAGGGCTTTCTTCAGGGCCAGCACAGCATGGCCTCTTGCCACCGAGGACCTGTGAGGTGTAACAAGTCTTTCTCTGTCCCACCAGCTCCCAAATAATGACATGGAGACTTCTTATTAATTATGAAATCTTGGCCTATAGCTTAGGCTTGTTTCTAACTAATTCTTATAACTTAAATTAACCTGTTTATGTTCATCTGTGTTCTTCCATGTGACTTGTGGCTGTTACCTCTCCTCCTGCACATCCTGCTCCTTCTCCTGGCATCTTTGCCTTTCTTCTTCCCAGAGTCCTCTCTGTGCCTGGAAGTCCCACCCATACCTCCTGCCTAGCCATTGGCCATTCAGCTTTTTACAACACCAATCAAAGCATCACATCTTCATGCAGTATACAAATATCCCACAACAGGGAGAATTCACTTTTCCCTTAACAACCATCCTGTCTTCAACCTTAGGCTTTACTGTATGGGGGTGGATGAGTCATGGATACCTTAAGAACATACACTGGAATATTATTCATCCACAAAAAAGTTTTGGTGTACAACCAATGGGGGAGAAACTTGAAAATGCAGGTGAGACACAGATGGACAGAGAGAACAAGACAGATCCCATGCAAGAACAAAGGGGTGCTACTGAGAGATGGCATGAAGGACCTAGCTACTGATATACAAGTGATTTAGGGGCCTCCCAATGGCATTAGGCTGAGGGCAAAGTCAGTCTTAAAAGCTACACAGTTTAAATTGTAGCTAGCTGTCCTTACGATGCCAGCGAATGAGACAGGGATGGAGCAGACATTGAGAGTTAGTAACTTGCCAGATACTGTGGCTTTTACCCCCCAACATGCTCAAAACACTTCCACCAGCCCTATGTCCGGCAAAGCCATGCCAAACAAAGCCTGTTTACAATAAAGCACCAAATATCTCACATAACTGGGTGAACGTAGTGTATGTCTGTCCTTGTCTGTCTGTCCTTTTTCCTGGTGATGATGGAATAGTCTGGAAGCTATAGTCTATACTATTGCCCTGCCTATCACCCCCAAATCACACTGCATGTGGCCAAGGAGGGGAAAGACCCAATTTCAAAATATCAAGTACAGTTCTCACTGAATTACACTGCAGGCAAAAGCAGGAAGATGGTAACATTGAGCCATGTAAGTCACCAGCAGACATTCTCCGGAGACCACACAAAAGCCGGATGAGTGAGCTGGTAGATGAAGCAGTTGAGTGGATACGGGAATATAAAGGCGTAATGCTGGGGGGGGTGCTATCTGGGGGAGGGTGTGTGAAACCTTTCTATGCACTAACTTTAGGGGGAGTCACACTATTCTACACAGATTTTACAACTCAAAGAGCTGGGGTTATTGCTTTTATTGTGTATATTAATGGAAAAAATAATGAAAATAGCCTAAAATGACTGCCTGACTTGACGGCACTGCCTTCACAAAGCTCCTTTATCCTTAGAAAATGGCCACAAAGGGAATTCCATCCATTTCCACCCCACAATGTTTTAAAGGTAGGTAAATCTGTAGACAGAAAGTGGAGTGGTTGGCAGGGTGGGTGGGGGAGGGGAGCCAGTGTTTAATGGCAGCAAGGCTTCGGTTTGGGGAACAGAGCTCTGGAGGTGGGTGACAGTGGCGGTGACGACTGCAGAACCTTTGGAGCTGTTGATGTGTGTACTTAGAAATGGTGAGAGGGCAGAGCGGGTGCAGACATGACTCAGCTGGTAAATTGCTTGCTTCACAATAAAAATTTGAGTTCAGATGCCAGGATGCACATAAAACAGTGGGCACAGCGGTGCACGTCTGCCATCCAAGCACTGGGGAAACAGAATGGCCTGGAGCTTACTGATCAGCCCATTTTGTTTAGCTGATGAACTGCAGGTTCAGTGAGAGATACTGTCTCCACAAATATTGAGGAGTGTACCCAGCATGGACTTCTGGCCTTTCCATGCACGCATATATGCATGCATCCACATCCACATACCTACATGAACATACACACACATACAGACACACACAAAACCATAAAATAACTAGCTAGTGTATATCATGTATATTACTTCAGTGTAAAAAAATCAGCCAAGCTGCTAGCCAAGGCGGCCATCAGCTCAGTGTGTGGGAGCTCCTCTGGGCAGGGTATAGTACTCTTTGTGAGGCCCACACCCTGCAGGTGCCTGGACTAAGTGTCCTGAACAGGACACTCTGATCATGGTCAGGTGTGAACATGTTATCCAGGTCTGCATGGTTCCCTGCAGTCATGAGCTGCAGGAACCTGGTCTGGCACTGTTGCTACAACACAAATGACCAAACACACAAATGCTGCTTCTCCCAAACAGCCTGCAAAGGTGCTGATCCCTTGAGTGACCGTACTGAGTCCCCGAGGAAGTTTCCCATTTGTCTCAGGTCCAGGGAGCCCAGGCACTGTTCATTTGGGCTGGTGGCTTTTTCCTGCAACCACGAATGGGCCCATCTGGAGGTGGGTCAGTCTGTACATTGCTCTACCCTGCAGCTTCTGGAATTTCTTCCATGTCCCTGTTTGCATCCATTGGGCAGCATGGATAATGGCCTAGCACAGGGGCACCACTCACATAGGGAGTTCCCAGGAAGACAGGGCTCTCGGGTAGGGAGGACTCAGGTGCTGTGTGACTAGCGTGTGCTTTGATACAGGGCAGGAGAAACTCTACTTTGGTTTTTAGACATAGGCTCCTGATAGGATCCAAACGAAACCACAGCCCAACCCCCAAGCAGGGCTCCTGGTGCTCCTTGAAGCTAGCTGGCAGCCTAGCCGGGGCCCAGGGAGGGCTGACACATGCTGGCTCCCTTTCAGGTCTGGGGTGGTCTTCTTCCCTCTCCGGTCTTGCAGGTTTGAAAGGCCCGATATACAGCTTTCAAGTCCTTTCTCAGCTCTCTGATAAAAAGCAAACTGAAAAAGCTGCTCTTACAGTTTCACCCAGAGCTAAGGCACGCACCGCCCACAAACGCAGACGGAGCTCAGGTGTGGGGCTAAGACCAAGGTGCAGGCAGGAAGCAGACGGTGTAGGCCCCCCTTCACAGGCTCTGGTGTTCCCCTGGGCTCATTTCTTTCAAGTGCAGCCCCTACTCCAGGCCTGTGGCCACTGCCTGGCTGTGCCTGGCCTTCTGGCAGACCCTTCTTGAGCCCCAGCAAACCCTGCAGACAGCCTGATACCTGCAGACAACATCTTAATTGCCCTGTAAGACAGTTTGGCTGGGGAACCCCTTCTGTGGGCAGGCACGGTTTGAACTTCAAAGAGTTTTGTAATGTTTACTGCCGCTCTAGAAGCGACAGGATAATTTTGGTGTCGTTGGAGAGGAGGGTTGGCAGGGCTCCTAACTCTGCTCTGGTCTACAAGCCCCAGGGGCACCCTGGTCTGTGGGACTCACCCAATGCAGCCCTCTTTTCCCAAGCTGGGAAGGCCGCCAAGTCCGCTTCAATGGCGCCTGACTCTAGTTCTACCGCAAGGCTGGGCCAGGGCGTGGGCTGGAGACTCAGTTGAGCTTCCTGCTCCCTAGAGACCTTGGAGGAGGCAAGCTACTTGTCTGTGTGTCTGGAGGTGCATAGGCGGATTTTTGATCTCATCCAAGGTTCAAAGCCTGTTTGTGTATTTTACATTTTCACCTTCCAAAGTGGCCACTTGAGACGACAGAAGATAACTCATTCATAATCCAGGAGCTGGGAATCTTGAAGACAGACCCTGCTGGGCTTTGAAAAAGGGCAGCAAGATATCAGCACTCTCAGGTCCAGTTTCCCTACCTCAGCAGGGAGACTGGCATTTGGTGGCTTATTAAGTCTCTCTGGGAGGAGACATGCCCATGACATGCCTGCCCCTGACCCCTGTGGGACCAGGGAGCTCTGAGCGCCCTCTGCCTGGTGAGCTTGCAGCTCCTGCACAGGAAGGCTTCTGGCTGGAGTGTGCGGAACGCAGGGAGGCTTGGGTGGAGCTACTGCAGTCTTGCAGAGCCTTAGGGAGCAGCTGCCACAAAGTGGAGCTGGGCTGGATCTTCCTCAACTATGGCAGGAATGTCCTGCATACTCTTTGGGGTAGGAAGGCTGAAACAGCCATTTTTAGCAGCTGTGTGGCCCAGCCCTTTCTCTGCCAATGCGAAGGGCTGGGTGGCTCCAGGCCACACGCTGGAATGTGCCAGGTCACACTGTACTTCGTGGTGATGGCAGCGGACAAAGTATCAAGAAGCCAGGGGATGGAAGGAGAGCACGCACCCAGGGGACCAGTCCTTCCCTCTTATCAGTGCACACCAGCTGTGCAGAGACTTGGCTCCTGTGGACACAGATCCCCACGCATGCCCTGCAGGCCACTTGCCTTCAAGAACCCTCAGAGACCATTGAAAAGCACCCAGTGCTGTGTGTGGGACCAGTGTGCAAACTCAGGTCTTAAATTATTGCGAGGAGTGCTTGCTGTCCCCAAGGTCACTCTGCTGGCCAGTTGCCAGGCTCCTTAGGCTCACTTAGACTAAAACAGGTCCTAGAGACCAGCGGGCTGAAATGTGACCTGGCGTCACCTCCAACACAATGCGATTTTATTGTTTTCCTGGTGGTTGTTTGAGAAAGAGATATAGAGGCAGTGGCTACAGGGAAAGTTGGTCTCTGGAATGGGCAAGCCTTTAGCAGCGAGATTCTAGGTTCCCGGCAAAGAAGTCAAGGAAGGCTGGAGGGCTCCAGGTGGCAGGGTTCAATATTGGAGCCATGGGCTGCCCTAGGCCTTAGCGGAGAGCTGACACACAGAAGGTGACAGCAGGGTCCACCCCTGCTGCTGGAGGAGACCGAGGACAGACTGACCGTTTGCTCAGAACCTGTACTCTCTTCCCATCTCCTTCCTGCCTTTCCTACCTGGGCCACAATTGCTTTCTAGGTCACTTTCAAAAGTTGCCTTCCTTGCAGCTGGCCACAGGATGAGGAGGAGGAGGAGGAGGGGGAGGAGGAGGAGGAGGAGGAGGGCTCCATGCTGGAGCAGATGAGGTCAGAGCCCTTCATCCCCTTGCGGCAGGAGAAAGCTGAATCAAGATTAGCATACAAAGGAAGCCCTTCCCCTACCTGGCTTCATGTGCCAAATGGAGCACACTTAGGCCAGTTTGCAGAGAAAGAGTGGAAGTTCTTCCTCACCTTAGCATCACCAACAAACTGCATGGGTGAGAAAAGCCGGTGAGAGGCAGGGTCCAGCGGCATGTAGTCCCACGCTTTACCTTTGGCCCACTGGCCCACTCCTGTCCAATCCTGTCTTAGCAGACGGTCTCTCTGCTTCTTATTTTACTTTATTTTTAAAATGATGTGTGTCTAGGTGTGTGCACATGAGTGCAGGTACCAGTGGAGGTCAGAAGAGGGCATCAGATTCCCCAGAGTCACAGGTGATAGTGAGCCACCTGATGTGGGTGCTGAAAACCAGCCTCTGCTTCTCTGCACAGGCCACGAGTGTTCTTAACTGCAGAGCTGTCCCTCGTCACTCTTAACCACTGAGCCAGTCTGCACTCCCTCTATTTCTGTTTCTACTCGTCTGTCCTTGGTCCAGATTATCGCAGTCACAGACACAGGTACTTAATATATCAATAGGTGCACTGGGAAACCCCAGTGGGTGCCCTGGGACTCAGATCCTCATCTATGGTACCCACATACCCACTGTGGGGCTTGCCAATCTGCTGTGTGCGCGTGCTTGTGCGTGTGGACAGACAGACAGAGGATCAGGCAGACATATAATCAGATGGGCAGGCGATCATGGGAAGTAGAGACTTGGAGAGTCTGTCTGGTATCAATTAGCTGGAGACCCAGGAAAGAGGTGCTGAGTGCCTGCCATAAAGCTTTCATCACCACGATGGTCCGTATCCCTTTCAATCATAAGCCAAACCAAGTCATTCCTCTGCTTAATTGGTTTTTACAGACATTTGATCATGGCATGAGAAAAATCAGTTAAAAATATGGGGCCACAGGGAGGGAAGTGCAGAAGTCAGGATTAAGCAGAGATTTTATAGCAAGAGGCCACTGAACCAAGAGTCAAGCTGGTGACCATTTGAGTTCATTCACAAATTGCATCGCAGGATCCATAGACTGTCAGGGGATCATTAGCAGCACAGCAGACACCCTTTGTCACAGAGTGTTTGAGGACTGGTTGGTGTGGGAGAATTGTCTGTATTTTGTCAATCATGTTTTAAATAAATGCTG